>JAATLQ010025412.1:0-14449 GCA_013421005.1 Heliconius erato x Heliconius himera
CTAATTTTCTCGCAGGTTGCAAGGTTGACTTTGATGGTTTCCCTTACAATTGCTGTGTACTCTAGGAATGCGTTTTTCATGTGTTGCATGACATCGTTTGCAGGAGACAGGTCAGGTGTTGTTACTTGGCCTTTGTCTGCTCTAGTGATTCTACCCTTTCTTATAAGTTTTTGTATCGGTTTTAGTATTGTAGGTGGGAAATTAAACTTTTTGCTTTGGTTTTTAGGTTGTTTCTGATTATTTTGTTGTTCCTCTTCCGAGGCTATCTTCCTTTCAAGGCGCTGCGCTCCGCTCAATGTTGAAGTGCTTGGAATCCTGTCGTCTTTTTTCTTTGCTCTTAAGAAAGCTAAATCTTGTCCTCGATCTTCGTACACAACTATGTTGTACTTTACTGAAGCTGGAATACATCCCAGTAGGTCTGTGACGGCACCTTTTACAAGATCTGCTTTCATTACGTCAACGCTTAGTGTCCGGGATCCGTGTTTGGCTGCATCTGTGTTCGCGGTGCCCAGATGTTCGAGCACCTTACACACCTTGGTGAAAGGGGAAACTCCGTCTTGTCCGTCGAATAGTGCGATGGTCTTGTTTTTAGTTCGAACTATCCGACATTCCCAGTTCCCTAACCTGATGATAGGCATGCTTTCGTAGTCCGATTTCCTCATGGTGGTCTTGCTGGTACAGCCCTTGGTAAGGGCAGCTAGACCAGGTGATATGTAAATGGATTTCTTCGGCCCTACGACACAGAAGCTGAAACCCAGTTTCTCCTCTCCTTCATCCATAAACAAGTTCTTACGTGTTGACTGGCGAAACTTAACACCGGGCTTTGACTTGTTACTAGAGCGAGGAAAAGAAAATAGTTCATTTCCCTGAATGGGAGTAGAACCCACAACCGTTGTATTTACAGTCAGACGTTGTGCCGTTGCACCACGACGGCCTCAAAAGATAAGAAATAATATATAATGTAAAATATTAAGAAGTCTGTAAAACCTCTTTAATTCATTATTTTCTTTGCAATTTAGAATTGGTTACACTGTTCGTAATGACTAAAATCATCTTTAAAATAATAAAAAAACTAATATATATAATATATATAGTATGGATACTTGAACGTGTATGTTAAATAGGTACTAAAAAGCGTTAAGTTGATTTGTTTAAATTATTTCCAATCTAAATTAAAATTATTAAAAGCTAGCGATCAATTAGCGTCGTCGCCCGCTTCAACTTATTGCTATATTTCAGCCCAATCTACAAAATCATACTATAAATTGTAGTAAATGTGTTATTCCTATATATAAACTATATTACTGTTAAGTTTCATATAAATCCGTTAAACAAACATACATACATCCTTAGCTTACACTTTAAAAAACTTTTTTAAAATACCTAATCTGTATTGTTTATAATCTATGATAGCACATTGAACAAGCTGCACAAGTTTATAGGTTATAAAAAGGCCCCTCCAACGAGGGTTCCAGGTTTACTTCTCATTGCAAGTCCAAGGTCAATATCACCCTTCAATCTTTTATATACGAGTGTATCAGTAACAAGCGGTGGATACCCTAAATGTATCTAGATTTTTAATAATACCAGATTTTTTAAGCCATTTAAAACTGGTGGGATTTCGTTTGATTTCAAATGTAGACAAAGGTTGTGGGTTCGGTTTCTTCCAGAAATCGTGACGTTAAAATTTCGGTATTGAACACGCAATATATCGAATTAAGACTATTAAAAAAATATTTTTTCGCCATACAATACGAAATATCTCAAAAATGCGTACATTTTATAATAATATTTTGGAGTATTAGTAACACGTTCAATGTTTTGTAAACCACAAAGAATTTAACATCTGGCTTGCGTTTTTGGCCGTTTTTAATGATCGAAATTTAATAAGAAATTGGAAAACACGAATTAACTCTTATTGCGTTTACCTAAATGTAGTAACTGATAATATATATATATAGAATATAATGAATGGGTTTAAAAATGCTTTCTGTGCTTAATTATGGGTTCAATTGTAAGTTTTAAAAAATACCTACTCTACTGAATATTTTTTTTCATTTTTAAAATGTTATTCCATACTTAGGTTACGGCTTTCAGGAGGCGCGGGTTCGAGTCCCGCTACGTTCAATTTTTTATACGTTTTCTAAATAATAATTTTTATTTCCTAAGTGTGGAATAACACTTTAAAAATGTTAAAGAATATTTAATAAATAGCATTCTCTCTTGCCAGACGATAATTCTTAGTAATTATCTTTGGTTAGTATAAATTCTATTTAAACTTAATAACATTTTTTTATTATCAATAATTTCTACTTCAAAACAATTCTGTATTTCCCCATTCATTCCTAAAACTCTGCAGATATCATTTCTACCATACAGGCTACATCAAAGGCAGTTTTCCTTTATCTACTCTCTAAAGCTGACAGGGGGACATAGGTTCTATTCTTTTTACGTCATATCGTGTAAACCGGATATCTGAATACCAACGTGGGTAGTAATGCGTAAAAGCTTTGAACTGCGTTTTTTATTGTCACCTATGGTACAGGAATAGCCCTTTGCCGTGTGTTAAAGGAATTCTATACAAATCTGCAAAACGCTGCTTGTGGGATTTCTATCTTGGCCACTGCTATGATAGAAATAAATAAAAAGGATTTGTTTGTGCTTACGCGTTTGGCGCCGTCGTGGTGCAATGGGAACGCGTTTGACTGTAAATGTGGTGGTTGTGGGTGCGATTCTCACAAATCGGAATCACTGATAAGAAGTAATCAGACAAAGCGCTGTGTTGACTTACATTATTTAACATTTTTTTATTTGCCTAAAAAGTATGAAAATTCCTTTATTTATTTAGAAAACGTTTAAAAGTTTGAACGTAACGTCCCACGCCTCTTGGACGGTTTCCAAACGGCGGGTGAGTCATTGCGTGTTGAGTGGCGGAACTCAACGCCGCACTTTGCCTCGACAACAGAGCGAAGAAAATGGTATTATAAAATATTTCATAACTTCGAGTGGGAATCGAACCCACAACACAATTTTTTGACTGCGCTACGATTACCCTAAAATAATATTTTTATATAATAAATGTTCACTCGAGCGAACATCGACAGCACTAAAGTAAAACTATTAAAATCTAGATGACAACTTCATTAAAGAGCTCTCTCTATTCAATTTTCATACTTATTGGGAAACTAATTGCTTTATCATTTCCCTCTGGAATATTATATTTTTGTGGAAATTCTTTATGAATTTTGTGTCGGAAGTACTTTTATTATCTTTAGCGCTGGCATCTTCTAGATAAATCAACAGCATTTATTATTATATTTGGCTTCATATTTTTTTCTAGTTTTAATTATTCCCTTTTAATTTTTTATTTGATTGGAGGCGGAACTCAACGCCACGTTTTGCTTCGTTACTCCAGCGAGGAAACGAAAATATTAAATATTTAATTTCCTCAAGTGGGAATCGAATCCACGACCTGTTGAATTTAAAGTGGCACGCTGGTGTCTTTGCACCACGACTGCCTTCATTTTTTTACTGATATACCAAATTCTAAAACTATTATCAAATATACTTTGGAGGTTTCACTATGTAGCTTTCCTCATTAAGAAACGCAAAAGATACGTGTGAATAAAACAAAGATAAAGCAAGTCATGACCAACTAAATTTAATTCTTCAACGCAAGTTATAAAATGGAAGTAGGACATACAAACATACATTCCATATTGTATAATTCCAAAGCTTTACAAAGACCGTAAGAGATATCCGCTGGAATAAACTATTTTATTGACACCAAAGCACTTTGAAACTAACATAAAATAAAGTCCAAACAAGAACTGCGCTCTTCTAAACGATTATTACATAAGTTTTGAAAAATTAAGATTTACGATACCTTATATGGCCTGGCTATGCCTTATGGCGGAACTCAACGCCGGACGCGGTGATAAGTTTTGCTATTCAACACGCAGTGTCTCAACAATTGAGCGGAATATGGTAAACGGAGTGTTAAGACACTCCGTACACCATATTCCGCTCAATTGTCGCTTAATAAGTTTCATGAGTCACTATTTATTTTTATCACGATTTTTTGTATTGGGTCACTTATTATCATAGAACTTGGTACTAAACTTTCTCCAACTAAAAATTGAACTCCTAACCAACTTGTAGATAAAAGCATTTGCCAACTGCGCTATTACGAGTGTTTCTACGGAATTCTATAGTAGTACTACCATAAGTAGTGTCAATACAATAATACTATTAATTAAAATGATGACTGAGTTTAGTATTAAACATTTCCTAATATTTCATGTTGAAGTAACTCATGTTAGCCAATAACCGCTAAATGATGACGGTAGTATTTCATTTTGTCAAAATACACACTCAGGATGTTTCATTGTTCCCACACTCAGGATGAATATATTAGACACTAGCAGTGCCCGCGACTTCGTCCGCGCTTATTATCTAACTTTCTAAAAAAACCGGACAAGCACGAGTCGGGCTCGCCCACCGAGGGTTCCGTACGAAAATTGGATGTATCGAGCTTTTTCTGAAATTCAAGCTTAGCTTAGCTTAAAAAATAATAGCCTTAAAAGGGGGCAAAATTTAGGTTTAAAGTCGCTATTTCAAGAGAGGTATCAGATGAAAGGTTTAACAGATCGTTACTCACTTTCTGCCGAATTTTGGAGGCGTTGCGTGTTGAGTGGCAAAACTCAACGCCTAGCTTAGAGCCTCGATACCAGAGCGAAGAAATGGAAGTATAAATTTAAGTAAATATTTCATCTATATATTATTTCATATTTCATTTATTTAAGTAAATATTTCATCTAAACAGCAGCTTTTACCAGCAGTTAAAAGTTTTAAATGCAATATATTACGTAAATATTACGCAAGCCGACAATGTTATATTTTAACTATTACATATTATTATTGAGTAAATTGATTGACACTTCCGGGCAATTGATCAATAATAAACGCTGTATCCGGTATATAGCAGGCAGAGGGAACCCAGAAGCATTGTGTGTAGAGTTGCGTAACTCAGCGCCGTGCTTTGTCTTGTTACCAGTGTGACAAAATGAAAATAATTCATAGCTACTAGTAAGTTCCTAGTAATCGAAAACGAACAACAGTTATTTCTCTTAATTTAGCTGGGCTACTATGGTTACTCCTCAGATGTTCCATATATTCAATTTTTATATATAAATGCAAAATCAACAGCACGCTTAATGGCTTTTGCTAAGAACGTTGTTAATCTATTTATATAAAAGGACTTGTGCTGACGGACTGAGGTAAGACGCACGCAGAGCCGTAACCGCTGATGGTAGAAACGTGAAATTTGGGCAGATGTTTATTTTCATATTCTGGAAATCCACTAAGAAGGGAATTTGAAAAATTTGAAGCCGCGCGTGCCCTCTAGTTATTTATAAAAGTTTAGTTTACGATTCTAAATCGAATATAGAAGTGAAAAACGGACAAACTTTAAATTTTTTTTTACCAAAAAAAACCATATACTCAGGTCTCTGCGGCCCCATGATTTGCTGACGAAAAAAATATGTCTTCATTTACTTAAAAAAAAGATATGTCCGCTTATATCGCAAATAACATTGTTCGAAACGTCGGGTTTCCAAAAATGTATAAAAATACTAAATATACGCGATTAATCCGGTTAAAATAGTTTCATTTAAAATGTGTAATAATCGTGAAAATTAAAGAACTTATTAAGTGAGTAACGGAGTGTCTTAACATTAGGTTCCCTCCATCTACCCTGCTGTCGAATTCTGAAGGCATTGCGTGTTGAGTGGCAGAACTCAACGCTGCGTTTAGCCTCCACACCTGAGCGAAGAAATGGAAATATACATTTAAGTAAATATTTAATCTTCTTGAGTGGGAATCGAACCCACAACCAGTCGGTACACAGTTACAGTCACACTTCGTGCCGCTGCGTGCCGTAACTTTCTGTAACAAAGTCTCAATTCAACGTTTGTTAAATATGACGTACAATGCGTAGCAACATTAATGGTATTAGCAAAAAGGAATTTCAAGCATTTTTTCGTACAACAGGGCAAGCAGAGAAACCGCCGTGTTTAAGGAAGAGTAGCCACGGCCTGAGGCGGTGGTGGAAGAGCGCCGAGGTATTAGTGGGTAATGTGGACGGCCTGCACCTGCCGGTGCATGAGTCCCACATAGCCGGCTCTAGTTTCCACTCGGGTGGCGTTTCCTCACGATATAAAAAAGGTAAGCAGAGGCAAATAGTATTTAACACTTCGTTCTGCACTTTGCGCCCAATTTTCGTAATATTACGTATTATGTGGCAAAACCAGTTGTTGTTCAATTTTTTTTACCTGCTAAAAATAAAAACAACCATTATTCGAATAAAAATTATAAAAAATCGAATCGAATCCATATCGTTTACTTTTCAAAGCTAATATATTCAATGCTTCAACCAAATACAGAAACATAATGGAGCTCCTATAAAATATACCTGAACTGAATTTCTTCTCTGAAAATTTTCAATTTTCTTGAAATATATATTAGTACTAGACAGAGGGCATCTAGTGTTACAACACCAAATTTTCGGACATTTCCCATGGAGCGGCGGAGCTAAACGCCGTATCTGATCTTTACCTGAGGGAAGAAATAAAAACATTTAAAATTTAATCATTCACGCGACTGGATGCCCTTCCTCTGAGCCTCGACCCCCCTCCCCAATTAAATTCGATCGTTCCTCGATATTCTTTACAAAGTATTGATAAATATCACCGAAAGTTATGAAAGACGATACAGCCAATGTGTACTTAACGTCAGCCCTAAGTACTTGAGGATATTGAGGGTTCCTCATGAAATCGAGAGGTTACTAGGAAAATCCATTATGGACCAACAAAAAAGCACCAAGTTGGTACCTATACCTGCTTAACCTGAAAACCTACTTTTGATATACCTATAGGCAATAAGTGTAATAGCAGCTTGTGATTTGTTGATTTTCGATATTACCTTCCTTTGTTTGTTCAATTTTGAGTGGTTTGATAAAGTGAGATAAAGAAAAATTATGAAAGTAAATGTTCTTATTGTGAGCAAAACTTGTAAAAGTTATAATTCTCACTCACATTTAGGAAAGAGGCGTTGGCGGCAGAGACGGAAGGGTCCACACCTTTTGCCTTTTATTTCTACCGCATTTCAACCTTTTTATACATTTGATATGTAATTTAGCTTTTCATTCCCTCGAGCGGGAAATGAACCCGCAACCTGACGAACTTACAGTCACACGCTTGTGCCCCTGTGCCACGACTGGCTTATTCGGAGAATTATATATTTCCGTCTTTCACCGTTACCTTCCAGTATCATCGATATTATGTTCTCGAAGGTCAACCGAACTCCTATCGATCTCTCTCAACTCTACTATACTATTAGAGTTCCAAAAAAATATATTATTTTTAAACTTAAATGAAAATACGGCAATATAGAGGAATGCTTGAGAAAATAATTAACCAGACAGTGTCTCTGAATAGTTTATTTCCTACGTCTGTGAATAGATCTAGATATTTATTGATCTAAGTGTCTAGTTATTTCAGAGTTGCCATCTCTGACACTGGACTGAATTGGAGGCTTTTAAGGAATTATTTTACTAAAAGGTTTCTATTGTCTATATTGGTGGAAGACTGTGGTGGACTTATTACTTTTCTATTATAGACAATAGATGATAAAGTAGAGAGATTTTTCTGTATAGACTAGCTTTTCAAGCTTTATTTTAGTATTTTTTTTATTTTAGCTTCACGCTGTATCATATAGAAACCTTGTATTAACATGCTCCGTTCTCATTAAGAAACTTCCGTTCCGCATATTGCGACGAATTCTGGAGGTTTTGTGTGTTGAATGGCGGAACTCAACGCTGCTAATACACTGCAACTATATAATAAAATCAAAAAAATAATAATTCGCCTAATTTCTCGACAACACAGTAATATACAACGAGCTGGTCTGATGATAGAGCCAGGATAATGAACATCTTCAGACATTACCAGTAAGCCATTGCATGTTGAGTGGCGAAACTCAACACCGTATTTTGCCTCGATACCAGCGTGAAAGAATGAAAATATTAAATATTTTATTTCCTCGAGTGGGAATCGAACCCAGAATCTGTCGTGTTTACAGTCACATGCTTGTGCCTCTGCGCCACGACTTACCTCAATGTATAAATTGTATTTTAATATATAATAATGTCAAAGGACTTGCATTTATATTCTCTTGAACTAAGTAAATGCCACTATATTAAAGTAAATACTAATATTTTAAAAATAGTTGTGGAAAAATCCATTTCATTCACGGATTACGTCCTCGCGAAAGAAGCTTATGTTGCTTAACAAATAACTCGCTTTTCTAAAGGAATGTTGCAACTTTAAGATGATCAGATTGAGGACTCGAAGTAAAACCTTGTAGAAATCCTTCTACGTTAAAATCTCTGTTAAGATGTATAAATGTGGGATGATAATATGTATATTTTCTAACATCGCGCTTTATCCATACAAAATGCAAATTAAAATGCAGTTTATCTGTAGAAGAGTGCGGTGTTGAGTTACGTCACGCAACACGCAAAATGCAGAATAGAAGTGTCTTAATGCCAGGTTTCCTCTGCCTACTCTATATAAGAAAAAAATGTGTTTTTTCAAGTTGATATAGTTATTTACTCGATACTAAAGGACAAACTAACGTTTGTAACATTTTTATCGACTTCTCCGTCTTTCATTAGTCATGGCATTAGTATGACATATTATAGACGAGCTAATATATGGAACAACGAAGCTGTCACTGTAAACACAACGGCTTTGGGTTCCATTCCTGCTCGAGGTAATTCCTAATTTTAATTGTCGCGCTTTAGTAACAAGGAAAAGCAAGAAAAATAAACGGACTATTTTAACACTACGTTCTGCTTACTCTGCCAAGTAGATATACGGCAAACAGCGTGAAACTAATTAAAAAACCCACATACAAAAAAACAATCATCCAAACAGCCAAACCTCCACACACAGCCAGCTAGCGATATATTAGAAGAGACAGAGAAGGCAAAAAAAGTCTCGCAACTACGAATAAAAGTCAGTAATAAATTTTATTAGTAAGAAAACAGTATTACAGCAACATTACAAGAAGCTACTCAATTAATAAGCTCCCCGCGGATCCGTTGGAACGTTATTATCGAAGTCTTCTGCGTTTATACATTATAGAAGGAATATTGAATATTGAAACTCGCTGGGTGAGGTTGTTTCCTTAGTAACTTCATTGCGTTGGATTTTCTTCTTGTATTTTCTAGTTGACCCTTTGTTCCTTTCCTGTGGCTAAAGTTCTTATTTTTTAATCTTAGGTGCAGGTATTTATTTTAGTTTCACTCTGTACTACGGACGCTTTAAACAAAGTCGACAGAACAGCCTTCAGGGCCTATTCTTCTTAAACATTATTTTAAATATACATTTTTATTTTATTTTTAACATTTCCTTTTTTAGCTTTACGCTTTATGCTGGATACACAGCAGGGTATTTAGAGAAAACCTAGTATGAGGATACTCCGTTCTCCATATTCCGTCGAGTTCTTTAGGCATTGTTGAGTGGCGGAAGTCAACGCTACCCTTTACCTCCACACCAGAGCGAAATAATAAAAATATGAAATATTTTATAATCTCGAGTGGCAATCGAACCCACAACCTGTCGCGTTCACAGTCCGCAACTAGGTGAAATTAAATAATACGTACTTCAAATGGTGCTTATATTTACATGTATATATTATACAATAATATTTGTAACAAGAAGACCAAATACACTAATGTAAATCCATTTTCTTATGAAATAAAGTACAAGAGCTACAGTTTTCTCAAAAGGATAAAGGATTTTAGGATTTGTTTCTATCGTATATTCTTTACGGACTGTTGTTGGAAATATTGTAATGTTGTTGTAGAATTCATTGTGGATTTACTAAGGTATTGGTATGGATTGCTAAGCTATATTTTTCTTAGTTTATAGCAGGGTCCGCAGGGGAGACATGGGTACTTAGTGTTGAAGCACTTTGTTCTCATTAAAATACATTCGTTCCTCACTTTCTGCCGAATTTTGAAAATATTTAATATATTATTTTATCGCTCCGGTAGCGAACAACGCGCGGCATGGATTTCCGCCACTCAAAGTGAGAAAAGAAAGTATTTTAATGAGAACAGAGTGTCTTAACATCTAGATTTCCAGGATTCTTCTGCCAATAGAAGGGTATTATGAAGATAAAAAATAATATAACAAAAAATCTTGAATTCACGCCGTATTAGTACAATGTATCTTGCCTGTAAACTCTATCTGCCTACATCACAATATGAGCGATAAAGCGTGGAAGCCAATAAAAAATTACACGAACAGCTTTTTCAAATGGTTGGCATGGCAACGAAAATAGCAATTTTTAACAAACTTGGACTGTGCCATAAGGATGTTAATGTTCTTAATTTAGAGGCCATTATGACACAGTGGGACAGTGTGGGATACTGGAAACGTGATCATTGCGAATTCGATTCTTACTCGGGGCAATTACTTATTTTAATTTTCTCAAAACGCGGAGAACAGAGTATAGTGAAGTAAACATCTAACAAATCTGTTTCTTTTAAAAGAATATATGCATAATATTAAATTTAATATAACAAGATCAAGATGAAGTGTAATATATATTTATTTAATCCAAACTTAGCGAGTCGCGTCTAGCTGAACTACTCTGAGCGCCTTAGGCGAGGCGCTGTGGAGGTCATGTTGCCTGAAATAAAGGTGAGAGATGGAAATTAAACTTAAAATATCATTTAAAGTTTATTTTAGTATTGAGATGGGAAAAAGATTTGATGGTAAGAAAGAAGGAGATGGCCGTCGTGGCGCAGTCAGCGTCTGACTGTAAACGGTTGTGGGTTCGAATCCCATTTGAAGGAATAAATTATTACGACCATCTATCTCCTTAGGTACTTTTATTTCTATATACATTTCCTGTATATAACTTAAAGCTTTTACCTGCAGCTATGACCGCGTCAATATAAATATATGGCTAAGAATTTTGTTTGATACCTGATACATTCTAAATAGGCAACTCTGCTAAGTTCAGTCGGTTATATGTCCATTTTGTACTATACAAAGACGTCGTCGTGGCGCAGTGGCACAAGGGTGTGACTGTAACGAGACGTTTGTGAGTTCGATCCCCACTCGGGGCAATGAATTATTGATTATTAATATTTTCATTTCTTCGCTCTGGCACCAAGAAAAAAGAAAAGCGTTGAGTTTCACCACTCAACACGCAATGCCTCGAAAATTTCGGCGGAAAGTGATGAAAGGAGTGTCTTAGCACAAGGATCCCAGTGCCTACCCTGCTATATGTGGATACAGCGGGAAGCTGATTTACTATAGGCCGAAACTATTAAAATCGTGTAATTTAGCTTATTATAGAATTAAGAAAGGCTAAATGGACTATCCAACACAAAAAAAACTCAATTTAATCTAAACATTCCTGAGATTGGCGCGTCCTACCAAACAAACTCTTACATGTTTTACTTTAGTAAGTAGACATATAAAACACTATAACTAAAATGGAATTAAAGTACGACAATAGTTAAATGCTGTTCGTGATATAGTTTCATGAACAGTATCCGCGATAGTGACGTGATCCGCTCTAATAAAGGGTTCCATACAGAATAGTGTGGACGTTCGCGTTTAAATACCAACAGATTCACGCTAGTTGGAATAGCCGCATTAAGGGACGGTGAGGTAACTAAACTACGGATGTATTATTTGATTTTTAGTCAATGGTTGCGGGTTCGATTATGATTTCGGAAAATTAATTATTTCCTGTCTTCTGCTGTCGTAAGACAAAGTAAGTTCCGCTACTTAACACGGAACGTCTAGAATTAATGCAAAAAGGGAGAAACGAAGTATTTTAGAATTAGGTAGGTATTCTTTGGCTATCCTGATTTATGTCCTATCTATTTACCTGACAGGAAACCTAGTGCCAGAACACTCCGTTTCCCACTTATCGATTTATTTTTTAGGACATTATATGTAATTAACATAATTAAGGAGCTCAACGCCGCTTTGTCTTCCAGTGCAATAAAATTAAAGTGTTTGAAATATAATCATATCCTCTCATAGGAATCGAACCCACAACTGCCGCGTTTACCCACTGCGCCACGACGACTAAATAAATACTACTAAATATTTATTTATCTAAATATTAAAATAAAGGAAAAAAAGGCAAACCAAAATTATAACTAATAAAAGTAGACAGATACATAAGTAACTTTTTTTATTGGATATCAAATAGCAGCGGCGATTTCTGTTGTAACAGCCCCTGGAACTTAAATAAACAATGACTGTTGAGCTGTAGGGGGCTGTGTGGGGATGTAGGAAATATAAACACAGGTTGTTCTTATAGTATATTGTTTGTTTTAGTGCTTTCCTTGGATTTTCTTGTATGGAATACATTGATTTTTATGGTTTTTAAGGATGAATTATCCACATTTCCCAGTTTTGAGATCGGAAACGGGGTGTTTTCCCTTCCTGTTAGATATATGTGAAGTTTATACTAAAAACTACGAACATACTTACGTATGTGTCATAATTACATATTTATTCCAATTGCGAGTTGAAATCGAATCTACAACCATCGTTTATAATCAAGTGCCATCACACTGCGCCATGACAGCCTCAATCAATTTTCAATATATTTTTTATTATAAGTACATGAAATAATTATTGAAATAAAATAAGAAATAAATAGGCATCGCCTTAAGCTTCTTTTACAGGCATCTTTATTATATAAGAACAAGCAATCCTCCGTCTTTAGTTTCCGCGGCTTTTACTAGTTTCAGCGTAAAACTCAACTAAATGTCCGCCGCCACTTTCAGTAATCCATTACGTTGAGATCATTCTGTAAAAGATCTATTTTACTTACACACTTTAAAATTTTGGCTTATGTAATATATAAGGTGAAGCGCGGCGTTGAGTTCCGCCACTTAATATGTAATATTGTGAAAATGGACGGAGAGTGAGGGATGAAGTATCTTAATTCTAGGTGCCCTCTGATACTCCTCTATTTGCGGAATGCAACGTAAAACTATTTTTTTTGTATTACCTTTCCGTTTTTGAGTGATTTGAAAACCATATTTATTGTATTTCTTTTTCAACATTGTCATTTTATCAATTTACATCAATATGAATAATTTTAATGTGAATACTATTTAATTACTAACTAAATAACAGGCCGTCATGGTCGTGGATTCGACTCCCACTCGGGGTGATGCATTTTTATTATTTTCTCGTTCTTGTTAAAAAAGGGGATTTTAGTTCCACCACTCCAAAACGCTATATCTTGAAAATTATTTCAAAACTAGGGAAAGAAGTGTTTTAAACCGTCAGCATATACGCCATCAAAGTTAACGTGCCAAAATTGATAAGTGCGTAAACCTAAAAAAAGGAACCTAATAAGATTTTCTTGATTTTTTTTTCTTTTTTTCACAAGGACTATTTATACCTTACTTCGTTTATCTTGGCGCTTGAAACTTAGGTAATTGGAGTGCTTCTCAATTTCCGATCGACGTGATACAGCCTCTTTCCGCTAAAGATATTATATTTAGTTATCGAAGGTTCCTTAGATATAAAAAGTGAAAGGTTTCATAGAGAAATAAATTCTCCTGTACATTTGGAACCAATTGTGGAGGAATTAGTTATAGTAAATTGAAATCAAATTTGTTATTGATTTAACAGAATTTTATATATGTTTCTCTCGTATAATCAACTGTAGTATAAACATATACTACAAACATTATTATATGCAATATTATAAAATTCACATTCTACATTTTACTACCGCCGCCCACGACCCCGCGGAACACCAGAGGAGCTACAGGCGCGTTGGCGGCCTTTAAGGTGGGTTGGGCGCCGGAGCCCGGAATTACCTGATGCGAAACGCAGTGGCATAAAGCCACTACTTCACGCCGGTTTTAAATGCCGGCCAAGTCTGCTCATGTGTGTTGCCATTGCTGGCGACGTGACTCTACCACACGTACTTTAGTCGCCTCTCACGACACCACCAGTGCTAGGATGATTCTATTCTAGGCCGGGATCACACGGCAAAAACACATGCACAACACATACATACACATATACACACATAACACAAATACACACATCCTATACACTCACCAAAATATTTAAAATTGTAAAGATAAAAAAAATTAGCTTCACGCTGTATCCCGCACACAGCAGGGTAGGCAGAGGGAACCTAGTGTTAAGACACTCCGTTCCCCACTTTCTGCCGAATTCTGGAGGCATTGCGTGTTGAGGGGCAGAACTCAACGCCGCGCTTAACCTCGACACCAGAGCGAAGAAATGGAAATATAAATTTAAGTAAATATTTCATCTCCTCGAGTGGGAATCGAACCCAGAACCAGTCGGTTTTGCAGTCA
>JAATLQ010025415.1:0-16346 GCA_013421005.1 Heliconius erato x Heliconius himera
TTACAGTTATTTTACAAAGAATATTATGAATCCTTCAAATCAATAATTTAACATTTAAGGCTGTTTCTGAATGAGTAAATTAAATTATTCACTGACATCAGCACATTTAACAGAGTATATTATATAGGTAAAAAGAACATAAAGTTACAAAAATATATACGTGTAATAAATAATTAGCTTTATGTATATTTTATAAATATCAAATATCAACAATGGTCGTATTTTTTATTTAAAACAATTAAAAAATCTTTGACGATAATGTCGTAAAAAAATCATATTAGAAGTCATTATAGTTGTCAATCAATTCTGCTTATTAAATCAATACTCATGCATTTTAAGCGGGCGAAGCCGTGGGCGAGCCGCTAGTATATAATAAAACAGTAAAAATATTTTATCTGCACATTTATTTATGTCATTAGTGCTACCACATTTTATTTTTTTGTTTTTCCTTAAGAATCTCCGTTGTACTCGTATGTCAGAGGGGCAAAATGAATCCCTCGAAGGGGATTGAATTCACAACCCTTTGTTTACGCTAGACTGTTGTACCTGCGATACTTAATGGAATTAATTTGTCAAATGTTGTGAAATCGATTTTTTGCATTTTTTAGCTAAACTGCAAGTTTTTTCATAGAAAAGTTGAGATAAAAATGATTATTTATACGATTATCAATAAACACTGTCTCTACATTTTTCCTAACAATTACCATTTCGGAGAAATAGCGATGCAAAAAGTTGTGTGCTTCATTTTCCCATATTCGTTCCTATATTTATATGTACACCTACTAAATGGTGAGACATCCAAAAATCAATCGCACCTTACTTAAAAGTAACTAAAATAGTATATTGAATTTAAAATAATTAATATTTTAAAATTCAATATATTATTATGATATTGTGACATATTTATTGCGACAGGCGACCCGAATTGAATGACCTTGAATATTTTTTCTGTACACGTCGGAACGATGGAAATTTTGACAAAATGTTTGTAAAGGTTTCCCAAAATTAATGCCAATTTTAAGTTTTTTGCGAATTAATATAACCTTACCTTATTTTTAAAGCTAATTGGAACGTACGAACGTTGTACCCACTACAAAATTTTTGTAAGTTTTGTAAGTTGCATAATTAACGTCTATATACACAAGTAGCAACGGTTACATTTTTGTAAATAAATTTTGTCGATATAAACACCTGATTTTATTTTCTAAACTCATTCGTGTGACGATACTCTTAAGGAAACCATGATTACTGTTGTTGCTATCGTTATATTTGTAATTTTAGTGGTTATTGATAGATGGAAGTCAAGGAGTTTTATAGAAATTCATAAAAAACTAGGAAATGACACTCTATATCTACCTATTATAGGACACGCGTATCACTTTATGGGAAATAATGTAGGTGAGTCATTAGTGTTACCACATTTTATTTTTTTGTTTTTCTTTAAGAATCTCCGCTGTACTCGTATGTCAGAGGAGCAAAGTGAATCCCTCGAAGGGGATCGAATTCACAACCTTTCGTTTACGTTAGTATGTAGGTACCTGCGTTACTTAATGGAAATAATTTGACTCTGATTAGATTATATGTAAATTTTTTGAATGATTTTAAATTCGGAATGTCGTCGTATTTTGTTTTTACACGGAAAAGGGTATTAACGTCTAAGGGAACTTCTAGACGATGACAAAAGTTGAGTTATTTTTCTTGCAATATAATAATTTTATTAAAGAAAAAGTAATGAGAAATAAAAAAATATTTGTAAAACCAAAAACCCCGACTGCATAAAACTAAATAGAAAATAAACAAGACCAATAGTTTATTAGGATTAATTTTACACTGCTAAACTTTAAACGTATATTTGTAGTTATAGTTTTCTTTTATCATAAATTTCGGCTTCTCGGATTTTTCCTTTTATTTGTAGCGTAAGTTATGCTGTTGTCTCATCCCAAGTTTTATAATATAGGTCCGCGGAAAGTGTTCTATAGCTTTTGATTATGTGGCGAATTTTATATGAAATTCAGCTAAACCAATACACTAGCGTTCGTATTATTTAATTGGGTTGATATAGGAAACTTAATTTTTGATAAGCAGACGGACGGGTGGAAAATAAAATGATCCTATAAGGATTCCATTTCTTTTTCTTTAAGATTAAATTGTAACAAATAAATTAAAAAAAATACGTAATTAAATATGTGGTTTGTCACCAAAAAAAATTTTTTGTTTAAGGAATTTTTAATTAAACCGGCCAAGTCCTATAACAAGTAACAAGTTTGTTGTAAGGGTGCCTTCCAATCTTTAAGTATTTATTTAATTCAATTTTTTAATATCTATTATAATGGGGTAATGCAGCCGGTATTAAATCAATTTTTGTCTTGCAGAAGCGAGCTATTTGCGCAATCTATAATTTAGGCCCAAAAGAATTGTTAACGCAAAAATTTAAAGAAATAAATATTTTGACAGTTGCATCTCAATACATTTTTGAAAATGTTATCTATATTAAGAAGAATATTCAAGATTTTGGCAAAATTGGTGATGTACATAATATCAATACTAGAAATAGGAGTAAACTTATTGCACCTGTGACCCGATTACATCGGGTCAGTAATTCTTTTATTGGACAATGTGTACGCTTTTACAATAGGATCCCCGAAAACGTCCGAGAATGTTCTATATCACAATTTAAAACAGTTGTGAAAAGACGTTTGTGTGTTAAAGGTTATTACCAAATTAATGATTATATGATATATAATATAACACGCCTTGGGAATGAAATGCTCGCTCCAGTCTATTTCAAAGTATCATTGTCAGAAACGCTGAAATATGATTTTGTATAATTGATTTTAAAAAAACAAGTCCCGCTGAGTTTCTTGCGCCGGTTCTTCTCAGGTCTGAGGCACTAATTTTAGTAAACTGGTGGTAAATTATTTGACGTTCAAAAAATGAAGCATGTAACTTCTTATTTTGAATAAAATTATTTGACTTTGACTTTGACTTTGACTTTAATAGCAGCAACAGAAATACATCATCTATGAGAATTTTAAACGTCTAGCACGGTTCATGACATACAGCCGGACAGACAGACAAACAGTTAGATCTTAGTAATAAGCTCCCATTTCACTCTTCGCGCAAAGTGTAAAAATTGGAGTCTAACAATAATCTCTCTCGTTTTCTTACAACTGAATTACTTATAAGCAAAATAAAATAAGCGTATACAGTTAAAACTATATAATTACATTTTAGAGATCATGGACAAATTCATAAAAGCCTCCTGGCAAGCGTATGGAAGAAAACATGGTGCTGCAAGTATGTGGATGGGACATAAGCTTATGATATGTATGTATAAAATTTCATATCAACTTCCTTTTTTATATTTTACGCTTTATAATTCGGGACAATGTATGTAATGGAATGGAGTTGAAGCTGTCGTGGCGCAATATGCGACTTGGAGAAGATAATATCAGGGGAGCATAAGAAATAGTTAGTGTTTTCATAGTAGACTATCATAAAACAAGGATTTCAGGTCTGCCAGTTTAACCTGCTATATGTGAAGCTAAAAAAAAGGTAATGGAAACGGATCGAAACCTCGCTTTATCTGTTTTGCCATCAAGTATAATAATAAATATTGTCTTAATTGGACACAACCACTGCGTTTACAGTCCGACACTGTCGCATTTATTTATTTTTTAAATAGCTTCACGCTTTATCTATCCAGCTATGTGACTTATATTTCTGTCTCCCTACAAAAAAGAAACAGAAGTCTATGAATATAGCTGGGTAGATTTGTGATCGTATCAATTTCAGCAAAAAAATGGTAAAAAAATACGACGTGATAATTTACTTTGCCTGTAATTTTAACTTTCACTCACACCATAGGTTGACTGGAAGTAATCTTTATTAGGGAAAAGTTCACCTTTGCCAACAATATTCTGGACTATATATATCAACCTTCATACTTAAGTGCAATAAAGAATATATATCGAGGCCAGTCGTGGCGCAGCGGCACGAAGTGTGACTGTAAAACCGACTGATTGTGGGTTCGATCCCCACTCGAGGAGATGAAATATTATTTAAATTTATGTTTCCATTTCTTTAATCCATAAATGATTGGTAGGTGTTTCTTGAGAATTGAACACAATAAGTTTTCGACTAATAGTTAAATATTTTCATAATGGGCTACTATTACAACACTGACATTCTCTAGATAACGCGTATAATTTAGAAAAATATAAATACTCTTAAAA
Organism: Heliconius erato x Heliconius himera; assembly: GCA_013421005.1. NCBI lineage: Eukaryota > Metazoa > Arthropoda > Insecta > Lepidoptera > Nymphalidae > Heliconius > Heliconius erato x Heliconius himera. The sequence goes on from JAATLQ010025415.1 coordinate 4,236, forward strand.
TATCTATTTACTAATGATTTTATTTATAATATAATTTCTAAGTTAAATCAGGTTTAAAAAAATATCTTTTTTTTAAACAGTAATAGCAGACCCGATAAAAGCCGCGACTGTTTTAAAGACGACGCACGATAAGGACTTCGTACACAAAATAATAAAACACTTACTTGGGAATGGCACAGTGTTTACCTCATGTAAGCATGTTTTTTATTTTGAAAAAGAATAAACGCGGTTATTTACATAAGAAAATTATATTTTTTCTTTAGATTTAGATATTATTATAAATGCTGATAAGATTCAAGACAAAAGAAGCAAGATATAGTTCTAAAACAATATTTTCTTGTCTTGCAAGAGTTGTAAAAAACCGACTAAGTACGAATTGGACCCACGGATGAAGGATTCCGTACAATTATTTATAAAAACATGTAACAGACATGTTTGCTTGAGAGCTTTCTTAGATATTTATTTTATTCTGTATTTAGATAAGCAGTGGAGTCTTAGTGATAGCGCCATTTCACTCTTTGAATAGGGAACTCTAAAAAGGACAGTAGTAGTAGTAGTAGACTAAAATCTTGTAATTATTTTATTTTAATTTCATTGCAGATGATTACTGGCAACGGCGGCGTAAAATTGTAGCACCATCTTTTTCTACAAGAAATCTCAGTAAATTTGTATGTGTTTTTGAAGCAAACAGTAAAGTGATAGCTGAAAAATTTGAAACTAAAGTGGGGAATGGAAATTTTTCATGCTTTGATTACCTTTGTCCCTATGCTTTGGATTCCCTTTGTGGTAATATCTTAAAATCTATTTTTCAATTAATAGTAACTAAAAAACGAAAATAATTTAAACACTTACTGAGTCGGTTTTAAGTAATTTTTATTATTAATAAAACACTTACTTGGGAATGCTACTAAACACACATGATACTATGTAGTAATATGTTCATGTATAAAATGCTGAAGCATCAATCTCTTCATACATGCTGTCCGGGGATTCCCACGCTATTTACCTGACCTTCCACCAGTAGCAATGATATCCTCGCTAGTACCTAATTACAGCTATCAGCTAAACTGACTCCGCATATCCTACGAAGAGAGCACATCTCCACAACATTTATCTTGTTTTCATTCTTCTTCTGTAATGCCCATGCTTCGCTGTCGTATAACAGCGGTCGGTACTAACACAACATTGTGTACAGCCAAACTTGCAGCTATGCTCTCGTTTCACCGTTGGCTGTTACCCGTAGCAATATAGCTTTCCACATCTATTTCAAATCTCTCTTAGACACTCTCAAAATACCTCGAGTTCGCCTAATGGGACTGAGGATGCTGGCGCATACTGCTAATAGGATTATTAGTGATCTTTTAAGAAACAAAATGAAAGGAATCGCTGCGGGCAATTCTTCCATCGTGGAGCCCCATTATATAATTATTCTGATAATAATTTGATGTAATTACATATTGATATTGATATGGTTTAATACCAAATTATAGAAAATACATTAACAATTATAGAAAATACATAAACAATATCCCATGACTTGAAATTTTAATTAAATATTTTAATTTTTGGTGATGCAATGATCTGTAAAAAGCTTGACACTGGTTTTACATAGAGACGTCTCCTCGTTGAGGCGTCTCTATGAAAGGAAAGTATGTATGTTTATATTATCGTTGATCTACTTTCGGTGAAATTAAATTATTTTAAATGTTTTAAAATTTTTAAAAATCTCATAAAATAACACATGTACAAAATGTACAGAACAGAAGTTAGGTAATGCGACTGAACTGATTTGTATTATATAAAATTTAGAGCACCAGGATGTTGAATAAAACGATGAGAACGATGCAGACAATTTAAAATAGGATGAAATTGAGCAGAATACAAATACTACTACTCCTTGCGGAAAACTTAGAATCATAGATAGTATAATGAACTGAATAAATTTGAATTTAATAATTTAAAAAAAGTTCATTTTGTTCTTTATATTGCTTAAAATATTGTACTTTATGCAATGTTGAATATGAATATTATATTATGTCAATAAAGTTAATGAAAATAAATATATTACTGTGTTAAGAAGGTCCATATATCTTATAATTATTTTCTTATTTAATGAATTATAACTGACGACTAAAAGTCGTGTACGACACAGACTGGTACAAATTAGCTTATCTTGGTGGAGGGGAGAGTAAAAAATTGAATAAAATCTGCTTACGTAATACTTGAACAGCCTCTTTCGGAGATAACCGTGATCGTACATACAGATATGACAAAAAATAAAATAAAAATGTTTGCTTTCTACGAGTATTATTCTTTTTACGTGTCTCTATCCATTTCTGTCAAAAGTACTAAATTGTACATTTAGTATTTTTACAAAGTATTTTGTACTGTTTTATTGTAGTGTAGTTAGGCTACGTTACATCTAGTAGCGTGAAAATATATAGTTTAAAATTATTCTTATAATGCGTGCGTACCTACCTATGAGCGTTCATCTGTTTTTTTTGCTTCGATTTAATTAGTATCGATTTAGCATTGTAGTAGTTTACTGACAATAAAAAAAGAACTTGTTAGATTTACGTACATATGATTTTATTGATATCGAATAGTATTTGAGAACTTCTCACCCCCTTGACCAGATCTTCAATCCATCTGGTCCCCACCAAACCCACAACGAAGATGCCTCAAAATCTATTAAAAATTTTAAATTCAGTTTGAATAAACTGTTTCTACATATGAATTTCAATTAATTACAGAAACAGCTCTCGGTGTCAATATAAATATTCAAAATCATCCTGATCATGAATTCTTTATAGCATTCAAAAATTATTTTAGCAACTTGGCGAAGCGCTTATGCCAACCATGGCTGCGTATCGATGCTATTTACAAATTCTTACCAGATGGCAAACGACAAGAAAAGAATAAAAAAATAATGTATGAATTCATTGATGATGTAAGTATTTTAAGCTTAACGGGCTAGATACACAAACCATCTCATTGTGTCACAATGTTCAATATAATATATAGTAGTGATGATATCGTAGAATTGACGATTTCATGAAATAAATCGAACATATCGTTTTCAGTTTCACAACATAAAATGCCATCCGCTCCCGTTCTTGTAAGAATTTTGATAAGTCCAAAAACATGTTATATAATAAATAGTATTAATTAAATACATTGAGGGCCAGTTTCACTAGTTAGGTTTAAAGTTTGCGATAGTAATTTAATAATTAATGCTATCGCACAGACAGAGGATGAAAGTACAAAATGGCTATTTTTTATATTTTCAATAATAATTTTCTCATTAATAAACGATTATAGTAGGCAATAATTTACACGATTTGTTACATTTTTAAATTACAAATAAATGTACAAAAATGAAATGCATGTGTTAAATGTGAAACTGGCCCTGAACGTGCATACTAAATCTAATTTTTTAACGTTGTAGTTAAAAGATATATTTTAAATTTTCAGCTGATTTACAAAAAGAAGGCTTTATTACAAGGAGAAAATAAAGCGGAAAAAATTGACAATGGTAATATTTTTTTATCAATTACAAGATAAGTGTTTTAAAGTCAAAAATACTAATCTCTAAAGAACAAAACACTAATACATTCAAATTTATACATGGTAGTAAATGGAAAGGCTTCTCCTTTCGATTTATTTATACCTGCATTCCAGAATTATGATTAATTTATTCCTGCTATTACTATTGGGATTAGCGTAGTCGAAATAACTTATACCATTGTGAGATGTGTCCAAACATGAAATTGAATTATCACATAAGAAGCTAGAACTTTCAAGATGCACCGATATGAAATGAACATGCAGATATGGTTTCGAAGAACCTAGACAGTGTTGAAACAGGAAGTTGTTGAAGCATACTAACAAAAAATAATATTTGTATAACTGAAGCATTTCCGAGTGTTAAAAGCGCTGGAGGAAAGGCGAAATAACTACCGCATTATTCTTGAGCTTTAAAAAAATTATCACAGAACAAAAAAAAAACTGTATTAGCAATAATTTGCAAAAGTGAAAGAATCTAACTCAAATATTGAAAGTTACATTTTGTTGTTTACTTTGCCAAACTAAGATATCGAAATAAAATTTCACTTCTCAAAGAATAATCGAAGAAGAACAGAGAACCTATTAGCAAGATAAGATAGAGGAGTTGCAACGTTTATCACGTTTATATATCCTAACATATTCGCAAATACTCTAATAAAGGTGGTCGGGTTAGCTCTTCTCTCTAACTCTAAACAAATCTATTGTTAATCTCGAACTGCAAAAAAATTTTTCAAAATGTAAAGACTACGAAAAAATATTCATTTACAATTGAGGGACGAACCTCATAATCAAATAAAAAAAAATACATTTAGATGGTTTAGTTCTATTTTAATATATAAAAAAATTACAATATTATTATATTGTTCAATATGTTTTCTTATATTCGCGCTAATAAGCGAAAATTAAATAAAGATAACGAACAATCGTAAAAAATGATAGATTCCAAATTCAAAGCAATATTTGGTTTATTTTTATTTGTAATAATATTTATGGCCAGCTTATGTATATATGTATTTTTCAGTTAAAACTGGAAGAGCAAATATAAAAACATTCCTCGAGTTAATGATAGAAACATCTGAACAAACTGAGAAAGGGTACACGCACGAGGAACTGCGTGAGGAGATACTGACACTTGCTCTCGCTGGTACTGACACATCTGCAGTCGGAGCATGTTTTACTTTAGTAATGTTATCACAGCACCCTGATGTTCAAGAGAAGGTGTATCAAGAGTAAGTATAATATAAATTGTTACTCTGAGTTGATTATATATTAATAGTGAAAAATAAAAAATTAATAAAATATAAATATTACTACTAAGCAACCACTAAAAATAATGATTTTTAAATACATAATAAATATTAATCATTCTCTTAACGATTTTAAAATTTGTGTACCCACTATTGTTGCATATATGCCTATTTCACTGCATTACATTCCTAATAAGATTTCTTATTTCACTTAAGAATTTTAGATGTGTTTGAAGACCCAGATAAACCTATCGAGATGTCAGATTTACAAAGACTAAAATATATGGATGCAGTTATCAAGGAAACTCTACGTTTGTATCCCCCGGTTCCCGCAGTTTCCAGACGCACAAAAAATGAAGTTGAATTAAGTACGATTATTTTAACTATTAATATATAAGCCATAAACCTAAAAAATAAAAAAAACAAGAGAATCAACTGTTTAACATTCTCTAGATGCACTATGTCAATACCGTGCGCAGTGCAGGATGGTGATGGCAGGAGGAGCTCACAGTAATGCTTAGGATTTGCAGCTCAGATATAAGTTTTAGGTCCCGTTGAATGTACATTAACGTATGTATCCTTCTGCGTCACACGTCCAAAAGGATACAGTTTCGTAAACACAGACTCACTCCGACACGGTAGTCCAGGTGGTATAAGAAGGCGGTATGCACATCTTCAGATCCCCTAAGAGACATTCCGTGGCATCCTGAAGAAGATGCAATAGGCGGGTCATCCATCGAGGAGTCATAGTAGTATGCGCGAGCGACCTTGCGGCGTCTCATAATGATGGAGATGGTTTTCGCAGGGTCTTAATGCGTATGGGCGGATTCACCGATGAGTCCCACAGTGCTGAGCACTACACACTTGTCTTTCTTGTAGGCGGTCTGCGTTAATCCATTTCTCAGCGATATAAACAAGAAGAAGGTTAGGTAGCTAATTTTTAATTTAAAAACTTTTTTATTTGTTTTTTTTATCGTGAGGAAATCCTGTTACGAATACCGGTCCGAGTGGGGACTCGAGCGGGTTATATGGGACTCGAGCGGGTTATATGGGACTCGCAGACTGGCAGATGTAGGCTGTCAGAATACCCACTAAAACCTCATGGTGCTCCTCCTCGACCGACTCATTGGTCGCGAGATACGGGGACAACAGTCTTCCGCGAATGGCGGCGGCGGGAGCCTGCACGTCGCGGAGTCAAGGGTGTGTGGGCCTCCCCCTCGATGGCCTGCTAGAAGTGGCGTGCGGGAGCAACCTGCGAATGCCTATTTGGGCCCGTTTAGTAGGCGGTCAGCTACTCCAAGCTGACCTGGCTCATTAGGGCGGAAGGCGGCGATCGTTTGCCGCCTTCCGGCGATCCGGTCTCTTACGGCGGATGGTGAATTCGACAGAAGCCTCGCCCGCCCGTTCTACCGGCATCTTCTCGAGCACCATTGCTTCGCAGAAGGATGAGACCGACGACTAAGAATTTTATTAATTACCTAGGCAAAGTGTGCAATGGTCAATAATATTTATATTATTTCATATATAGGCTGGACGCCCCAGTTATTTCAAATATTGATAGAATGTTGTATAGAATAAAAAACTCAATGATCAAATCTATCCTGTAAATTCCTTTAAACTATTACCATACCAAAATTCATCCAATTTCATTAAATGATTGATTCTCGGTATTTTAAGTAATTTGACTTTTTCGGTTTTTCCTTTATTTTACGGGAACTACAATGAAAACCGGGACCTACCAACCAACCCAAATTTTTTTAGCCTCTATTACCGAAATGTTAACTAGCGTAATTATTTTTTTATAGCTTTCATTTACAGAATATACTTTTCTATACTTTTATCTATAATATACTTTCAATATATTTGCAAAGGAATATTACAATATTCTTTTTCTTTTATTGTTGTGATAATATTATTTACTGAATTGAAAATGTCGTTGCGCATTGAAATCAAACACCTGACATTAGTAATAAGTGCAGTAAATTCCACCACTCAACACAATGTCTCAAAAATTTTATGTAAAGTATGAGACGGAGAATCTTAACATTACGTTCTCGCTGACTATCCTACTATATTATATACATATATACTTAATATTTTTGTATCTTACTACTACTTAATATTTATACCTAATATTATCATACTGTTGCATATAAACTTAATATTTTTCCAGGTTCTGGATTACTTATACCACCGGGTGTTGAATTCATAATTCATATTTGGGGGATTCACCGCAATCCCTACTATTGGGGTTCCGATGCTAACGAATACAAACCTGAACGGTTTCTCATAGAACCTTTCCCGGTGATATCTAGTGCATTTTTACCTTTCAGTAATGGACCAAGAAATTGTGTGGGTAAGAATCTATTTGCCCATGAATATAATAAAAAAACATCTGTATAAAAAATATCTTTCATCGAAAATTTCCGCAACCCGAGTCTAGTGTTAAGACACTCCGTTTCAAACTTTTCGCCTAATTTTCAAGAATTTGGTGTTGAATGGTATTTAACACCGCTCTTTGCCTTGTTGTTGAAACCAAAATATATAGGAAATAATAATTCATTCGCCCCAACCCACAACCGTCACGTTTACAGTCGCACATTGTGCCACAACGCCATGACGACGGCCTGAATTTTTTTTTATAGATATAGACAAAAATTTGAAAAGAAACGAAATTATTTGTATTAAGCCTAGTTTCCACCGCGAAAGAGAAGTGAGCTAGTAATTCTTAGGCGGAATGGATTTTTTAAAAATATTTTTTTTTTAAATTGTAGTTATTTCCTTCCGCTCCCTAGAACTGAACGACTTAATATTGACATTTTATTTTAAAGAAATCGCTACGCAATCGGACTGAGTCCGACTGTAAATGTCACGGTTGTGAGATCAGCCGCTACTCATAAAATGAATTATGTTTATTTTCATAACTGAACAGACAAAATGCGGCGGTAAAATGAAGTAGCGTTCTTAACTTAGCTTCTTAGCTTCATGCTGTGTCCCTAGCGAGGTAGTTAGAGAGAACGAAGAGCCAAACACTACGGTCTCTGCATACCTCTTTTGCTTCGTCCACTGTCATCAACCTCTTCATACATGCCCTCCAGGGAGGCCTCATGCTTTTTACGTGACTTTCTTCCAGTAGCTTTGACACTAGTGTTTTCGGAGGTCAACCGAGGGTCCCACCCACTACCCCTCATATATCTTTTTTGCCATTCTTTCATCATTCAATCGTTCGAACTGCCCTAACTAGCTAAGTACTTTCTTTTCTTTGTGGATTCACATACAAATCCAAATTGAACAACCAACTTGACATAGCGCATCCTTGCTTAGCACCCGATTGAATGTCAAACAAGGGCAACACGTCAGCTCCTACTCACACGCAGGCTGAACGGTCTCTGTAAAACTTCACAGCCTGTAGCAAGGGTCCGCTTACATTGTACTTGGTAGTATTTCCCATAATTTTGTTCTCTCTACTTTGTCAAATACTTTTTGCAAGTCTACAAAAGCACAGTTTCACGTTCCTTCGAAAGCACCCCTTTCATTTTACAGATTAGCGATTAAAAAAACCCTAACTTCTCGACAGATAAGCTTCGTGTTTTTCCTGAAGTTGTTCATTAACCTTTCATCTCTTTCATCATCTGTCTTTTCACGCTTCATATTTATCAGTACTGTCATCTGGTGCTTTTACAGCTTATACTTTTTCTTTTTTATCTCTCTTGTACTTTTATCCTTACCTGAGGCTTCATAATCCTGTCATGCCTTTTTCTTTCTCTCTATAGCATCTTGTACTTCATCATCCCATCATTCGTCGCGCTTTTTGCTAAAGCCTCTTTTTCCTTTACCACATCTTCCTAATGCTGCTTCCTTCATACTATCCTTAAGGTTCTGCCAGCATGATTTATTATATCCATTTCCGGATTCACTACTGTCTAGCTTTTTGAAATTCTTTCTTGAAATTCTAGCTTCTAGCTTCTTATGCAATAATTCGATTCTAAGTTAGAAAACCTCGTGTGACTGCGCCAACCTACGAACAGATTTCTTATTCTAGCAACGACTAGATAGTGGTCTGTTCCCAGTTCAGAATCCATAAAGTCTCGCGTGTCCATAACTTGTCTTCGAAGACGCTGATCCACTGGGAATAAATCAATCATACTTTTCTCTTCTATTCGCTTTTATGTATACAAATGTGATTTGTTTGTGGTCAGACTTCCTTTTTGCCACAAGCAAATTTCATAACAGCCAATGTCTCGAATTCAGGCGGAAACTGGAGAACGGAGCATCTTAACACTATGGCAAGAATTTATAAATCGTTCGATCGAACGAATCGTGAGATCGATCTTTTCATTCATAGATGTATTATTAGAATGGCAAATCAAGATCGCTCTCAAAATTAAAAAGTGTTATAAATACGGGCCTGTGTGGGCAAACGATAAAGTTAAAAAATTAAGAAAAAGGCCTTATTTAATTATGTTTATGTATATACTCGTATATGTAGATATGGCCCTCCGAATTTACATACTTCGTTTATACATCAAATTTGCCGTTTTGACTTACAAATTCATTCTTTTACACATGAAAATCGTCTAAAATTCGTACTTTTATGGTGGAAATTCACATTTTGACTCTTCACAATCATCATAGTTACAAAAAATAAATATTTTAATAAAAAATAAATTATTTACTACTGAAATATTTATTATTTTAGTATATTAAATAATTTGAAGTATATTTTTACGAAATGAATTTGCTAAACTATTTGATTTTATATGCACTATCAAAATGCCAAAATATGCACTAAAACAGAGAGAAATATGTACAAAATACGCATAATCAAAAGAACATTTCTGATTTGAATTAACGTTTATTCTCACAGTGTTAATAATAAATGTGAAGTAGAATGAAAAACAAGTTAATCCGTGTTATCTCTACATATAATAAGACAGTAAAAATATTTTGTCTGTACATTTAGTAATTTTGACTGAAATAGATAGAGGGACATTTAAAAATAATAATACCAAAAAGATTTTTTTTGAATTTCTTGTCTGTCTGTCTGTCTGTCGACATATTTTTGTCCGCATTTTTCTCTGAAAGTACTGAACCGATTTACTTGAAAATTTCACCAATTGCTTTGTTTTAACTCAACTTAACTGCTAAAGTTAGTTAGTTAGTTCATCAAAATCGGTTCATTAAAAAAAAAGTTATCGTGATTTGAGACAAGTTGTAATTAATTCAACACGGAGATAAAGAACGATTTTGAAAGAAATATCAAGTAAATACAAAAAATTTTTGGTTGGTTCGTTCATATAATATATGTAACTAATTTAAAAACTGTACAGGAGTTAATATGCAATTATTACAGCTATTTTAGAAAGAATATATCCTTCATAAGAATGCATCCTTCAAATCAATAATTTAACATTTAAGGCTGTTTCTGAATGAGTAAAATAAATTATTCACTTACATCAGCACATTTAACAGAGTATATTATATAGGTAAAAAGAACATAAAGTTACATAATATATATGTGTAATAAATAATTAGCTTTATGTATATTTTATAATTTATAAATATCAAAAATCAACAATGGTCGTATTTTTTTATTTAAAACAATCAAAAATTATTAGACGATAATGTCGTAAAAAAATCATATTAGAAGTCATTATAGTTGTCAATCAATTCTGCTTATTCAATCAATAATCGTGTATTTTAAGTGGGCGAAGCCGTGGGCGAGCCGCTAGTAAGAAATAAATGAGACTTGGTCGTGAGCTTGTTGCTTAATGGATAGCATCAATATATAACTTTACAAATTTATTGTAAAGTTTTATATAAAATTGTACATTTTTATTATAATTCTTTTGACAATAAGCAACAACATATTATTTTTTCAGGTTTTCTGTAGTAAATTTGTGACGTTTGTCGCCTAATATTTAAATTAAAGAATGAATATGACCTTTCCATGTCAACTCACGTTATTGGACAGCCAGACATTTGTAAGTTTGAGTTTGTTCCATATGTTGTGATTTTTGTAATGTTAATATTACTTATTCACTCAATAATTAACAATAATAATTAGACTTTAAAGATATTTTTTTAATTAATTTAAAAAAAAAGATGTTTACAATTTGGCTGTATCTTTTGTTGTTCATTTTGTTTCTTGTTTTGTTGAGTATCATCAAACTTCAGTGGTTACCCATAAATTGATTTATTTAAGAAAACTATAAAAACAGTTACTCGGCTGACAGTTTTTGATACCTTCTAAGTATATTCATATAAAAATAATATAATAATAAGAAAAAAGTAAATAAATACTTTAGCAAATTCATTTTGTTATACTGGTCTTTAAAATATTTTTAAGTTCTTAATTACATAGTAAATATAAAAATTTGTGATGAAAATTTAAATCTTTGTAATTTATTTCAATTTGAAGTACAAAAATAAGTTTTTGATGTTGAAAAATGTGAAACTTTTGAAGTTAATTTGAAACGGCGCATTTGAAGCATAAATAAATGAATTAGGAGTATAAAACCTATGTATGAATGTATATTTATATATTTCAGGATACCAATACGCACTTTTGTCTATAAAGACAACTATAGCAACATTATTAAGAAGATATCGTTTACTTCCCGCAACTAGCTTTAAATATGACAAAACAAATCCACTCCAGAATTCTTATGAAATTATGATGAAACACGTCAATAACTACGAAGTACGAGTAGAATATCGAAATAAAAATTAAAATAATAATTATAATATGAATGAATAAAATCGTTTGATTGCCTAATATAATAATTTCTTATTATTTTGACTTCTTTATTTTTATACATTTTTCCATCAATTAAATCTTTGCACAAAGTATTAGAAGATATAAAATTTCAACAATGCATCTCAAAGATATTGAATTTTACATTTACTCAATAGTTTCCTGAAATTTACCTCTCTTCCTTATCCTTTGTTCTCTTGTCCATCTAATCCCTTATTCTGTACGCCTTATAAGGCTCTAGTATACCATCCTTCTGTTATCACTAATCGTAGTATATCCAAGGAGCCTGCTGACACCAACAGAAAATTTCAATCTATAGTAAATGAAGGCCATTGAGGCCAGTCGTGGCGCAGTGGCACAAAGTGTGACTGTAAAAACGACTAGTTGTGGGTTCGATCTCCACGCAAGGTGATGAAATATTTACTTAAATTTATATTTGCATATATATATATATATATATATATATATATATATATATATATATATATATATATATATATATATATATATATATATATATATATATATATATATATATAT
>JAATLQ010025419.1:0-13923 GCA_013421005.1 Heliconius erato x Heliconius himera
AATTTTTTTAGCGTATTCAATAACACAAACTGTATTTACTAAAAAAAACGTAATATTAGGTGTAATATTAGAAATATATGCAATTTAATGATATTATGATATTTCTGAACATTATATCTTTCTGGATTTTTTCACAAAATTTTAATATCTTTTTTATATTATCAGAAATCAGTTTTTCTTAGTTTCTGAAAAAAGTGGTTTTTTGAGTTACAACAGTTTAAATCTAGGGGTGCGATATGATAAAACGTGATTATGTTTTATAATTCCAGCCTACGTTTGTGTATATTATATAAATCAAAGCTTTTTATCTTTTCCATTCGAACTAACCACAGCTTATTGAAGAAAGAGAGAATTGGAAGATGATATATTTTTTGGGAGGTACCCAAGGGATGAATTCTATTGGAATGACGTCAACAACTAACAGGAACTCAGAAATCGAAAGGAAGTTTTTCTTAACGTTACTTTTCAATTCATTGACGAATAAAAAAAATTCCGACGACGACTCTGTACAATAAATAAATAGTATTATCATTTAATGATATTATGATATTAATAATAGATAGATTGTAATATAAAAAATTAAGACGAAAGATTTTATTAAGATTTTATAACAAAGTAGACATTGATGGTATTAAGTTTTCTTTTATCCGTATTAAGCCAAGAAAATTAAATGATATCTTCATATAGATAGAATAAAAGAAGCAAACTAAATCATAATATACACAAAATATGGTCCATTTCAAGAATCAATCATAATTTTCCTTAAAGAATGTAGACGGTGAACCAATGATGCATCGCACAACGAATATAATTTTGTTTTATTTCTCTTTCTTAGCATATCCCTTAGGATAATCATACGTTCCCAAAGGGACAAAATATCCTGCGAAGTACCAGGGCGGCAAATTGCAGCAAGAGGTTGCGTGTAGAGTCAGAGTCCTGCGCAAGGATAGCCTCAAGGATTATTATCAGGCGTCGACCGCGACGTTGCATGCAACGGCCGTTCACTCCGCTACGTAGGTACACGAGCCAATTATACTGCAGATTGCAACGCCGACGTCGCGTCGTGATAGCGCTTCGTTTTTTTTTTGCTTAATTATATTATTATATGTTTTTTTTTAAATATATATTTGTTAAGAAGTTTTGTAATTAATAATTATATTATTATTTATAATGAAGAAATCAAATTTTCGTTATACTATTCTAAATCTGTATACAATATCGTCAATTGATGATATCTCTTTGTCACTCGCTAACTTTGTAAGTAACTGAAGTTATGAATATTCTAATTTTAATTATGTTTAATTTAATTATTATTATATAATAAATCAAATAAATCAGCCCCATGCTGTATTCCGCACACTGCAGGGTAGGCAGATGGAACCTAGTGTTAAGACACTCCGTTCCCCATTTTCTGCGCAATTCTGGAGGCATTGCGTGTTGAGTGGCAGAACTCAACGCCGCGTTTGTCCTCGACACCAGAGTGAAGAAATGGAAATATAAATTTAGGTAAATATTTCATCTCTTCGAGTGGGGATCGAACCCACACCCAGTCGGTTTTAGTCACACCTTGTGCCGCTGCGCCACGACTGGCCTCATTTATTATATAATTCAATTAAATGAAAGTTTAGCTAATTTCCGAATTTTCTTGATGTTAATGATTGAATTATTTTTTTACCTATAAATAATCAAATTCGTAATTTAGTTACAGCCTCAGATGTTATCCCATTCTTGAACAATTCAAAAAACAAATAGAATCCGATACGGACTAGTTTAGAAATTTTGTATATTATGCTAATGAGAGTGCGTGAAAACAATGGTTTGCCCCCTTTTCATACTAGGGAAATATAGGTCGATAGGAGATACAAGTTTTCGAAGGGGACAATGGCATTGCGTGAGGAGAATGGCGGCACGCGAACAATGGTCGACCAAAACAAGAAAGTAACAGCTGACCACTCATCGTACTAACCAATCGGAACGCACGCGAGACACAATAAATGGAGGATATTAAGAAAAGGAAAAATATATTTTTTCCTTAGGATAAATGAGATATGTTTTATATTCTTCTATTAGGATATGTTTCTTCTATAAGGATATGTTTATATTCTGTTTGTGGTGTTGTTTGATCAAATTTTATAAAAAACTTATTTTATGTAAGGAACTTATTTCATATTAGTTTCTATGATCTAGTCATTATTACAAAGTATGTGGGCTGTCAAATATGACTATTTAAAATGAACGGAAATTTAAGCAGTATTTTTTTTGGTCTTTATTGCATAAAATTTAATACATAACAAAATGTACAATAGGCGGGCTTAACGCTAAAAAGCATTTTGCAAAGTACAATTGCAATAAAAATAATATTAACATTAGTACAATGTTACAGAAGAAGAAACAAAAAATAATCAAATTCAGCGAACATCTTTCTCATCATTCTCTATTTCCCTCTTAATCATTTATTGTCACTGAAGCCGAGGGGAAATGCGTAACTAATGGATATGGGGGTTGCGTCACATGACGTCATTTTTCACCAGGACTGCATATCTTGATAAGAGTAGGATACAGTAGTAGCAGCTAGTTTTTGGTGCTGCAGAATGAAAAATGAAAAAGTAAAAAAATATTTTTACTTGATGGAATTTTTAAGAAAACATTTTTTTTAAGTATATAATTTTTTATTGTATATTTTGTTTCACAAAAAAGTAAAGTTAACACAATATGTTAAATTTGGAATTAATCGTATAATATAAGTATAATTATTCCATGCAAATGTATTAATTAAGATATTATTTAACTAAAGATAAAATGCAAAGCTCAGCAAAGATAATTTATCTAATTTTTAACCCTATATTAATTCGATTAAGTGATAAAGCTTACCTTTTTTATTTTACCTTAATAAAAGATAAAAAAAATCTATTTTCAAACATACTAAAGACTGACTTCAAATTAATTACGTATTTTTTATTATTTGAATTGATTTATTATTTCAAATAATAAAAAGAAATCCATAAATTTGTACATACTATATTTTTTAAAATAATTTCATATTTCTACTTATTTTTAATGTTTATCATAAAGATGTCACATCTTTCATCACACAATAATTACTACATGAGCTTTCTAACAGTGGATATGCTATATAACTTTTCATCGTTGAAAGTTAAAATATTTTTTCTGTTCTTTTTTAAATTATGCAAAGTATCAGGTAAATTTAAGTTTGTTTGTTTAGACGTTATTAGTGAATTTGGATGCTTGACTTTTACGGACAACGAACAAACATAAACAAAATTAGTCAAATATTTTTGAAAATAAAAGCTCTTTCTTACATATGCTATATACTGCACATAGTAGGGTATGCAGAGGGAACCAGAGAACCTAGTGTTAAGACACTCTGTCGCCATTAATATAATTCCATTCTACATTTCCCACCGAATTCTGGAGGCATTACGTGTTAAGTGCCGGAATTCAACGCCGCGCTTTGGTTCGTTTAAAGAATGAGTAAATGAAAATATTTAATATTTTATTACCTCGAATGGGAATCCAACCCACAACTTCTCGTGTTACAACCGCGCGCTTGTGCTCCTGCGCCACGATTGGCCTCTGGATCTCATGATACTAGAGTATCATAATAATATTATTATTATGATAATTTAGAAAACTAAACTATACTGTGAACGTTGCTAAAATACTAGGCGCACCAAAGTATGTAGAAGGTAGTCCACTAAAATGCTAAGTAATAGGTTTCTATTGCATACGAGAAGGTATATGAACGGGTACGTCAATGGAATAACAAAAATATTTGAGATCTTTCTTCATTTATACAGTCCTGGTGACTATACGTACTTATACTTGCCTAGATACAAAAAGATTGGAAAGTTTAAGAGAGAGAGAGATTTACTTACTACGTACGATTAAAAAATAAAATACGATACAATAAAATACGATATCGGAATTCAATATCCGCTAATGATAAGAATAGTAAAATATATAAAATATCGTCGGCTTAGAGTGTAAAATTGTTTAATTAGTTTTTTTTTATGTTAATTTTTATAACCATTTCAAAGTGTAAATACAATATATCGTATACTAGAGAAAACACATATTTTTTCCAAATTATAAAAAGCTTTCTGATGTAACATAGTTTCATATGTAAAATAGTTTTGAAAGAAGTTTTTTGTCACCCCTTATATTTTTTTAATAGGTTGTCAGCAGGACGCTCTAAGCCTACGATATATTGTAATATCCTACTTACATAATGAATAATTAATATTTTTTTTTACTTTCTCAAAATATCTATTAAAAAACTTACAAATGTTTCTTAGAAATAAATCATAAATGTGGAGATCAGACGTTCATTGATTATTATGAAGTAGGCCACCCTTTCCCCATTATACAAAGACCTACCGCAACTGCCGCCCAGTTAGCGTAGGTAACGTGCGACGAAGACAGCAAAATACATTAATTTCTCTGGAGGAAAAGAGATGGAACACCGTTCTGCGTTTCAGTCGCAGTTCGAACGGTTATGGTTGAAGATATGAAATGTGGTATGCACAATGCAACTCTCGTTTCCGCTGCAGTCCTGGTACAACAGTCAGGTTTGACGCATGTCACTGCGTCATGGGCGTGTACTGTGTACGTGCGGTCCATTCATCCATACACGCAGTCTGTTCACTGTTGTACGTACGTACGTACAAGTAGTACACACACACGTACATACACACATTAGACATACATTGTTGCTTTCGAATTTAACATTTATCATATGATTTTCAGTTAACGATCGCAATTTATTTTTAACTAGCATAAAACATATGACACAGGTACTTGTGAAACGGCATGCAATAGTTCTAAATTTAAATGTTACTTGAACTGAAACTGAGAACTGAGAAAGAAGAGAATAGAATGACATTTCATTTGAATTATACCTTATTATTTGTATATATTAACTGGTACAACCGGAATGCCACAAACTAAAAGCTGAACTAAACTATTTTAAACATTTTTAAAGTGTTATTCCACACTTAGGAAAGAAAGATACATATTCACAAAACGTATAAACATTTGAAAGTAGCGGGACTCGAAGCGCACTTCTTGAAAACCGACCTGGCCTGTTCGCGGTCGAGGCGCGGGTTCGTGTCCCGGTTTAAAATTTTTATACGTTTTCTAAAGAAATATTGAACTGAACTAAATTGAAATTACTGCTGTTAGTATGTAAAGCGTGACGAATCATTCGTAAATATATCATAAGTTATTTATTTTTTTACATCAGAGCGTAGTAATAAAAATATTAAAAAACATTCATCATTTCATTTATTCAAGTGTCAACTGAGATTAAACCTACAACCTATCACAGTTACAGGCCTGGGCTTCTGTTTAATCTAAATTATTTTCTCCTTGCTCAGCAAAAGACACGAGATGCACATAAAAATAAATATGTCGGTTTAAAAGAAAATATTATTTACGTTTCTTATTTTATTTACAATTTACTGCAAATGAATCCCCAATTTTATTACCATGAGAGTAAGTGAGTGTCATTTACATTCACGTAATATGTACCACAACACACACTACAAATGCATGCGGGCACACACATCTAGCTAGCGTCGTAAACACACGACGTGTAGTTTTGAAACATGTGTCGGAAAGGGTTGAACATGTGGGCTATATGTACCAGGGCAGCATAGCGTTCCAGGGGGTTTTATGTCACACATGAGATGTTCGTGTGTAACTGTGTGTACTCTGCACCTACAGGAGGGCGCGGGTGCGCGTGTAGGTGTACCGCGTTACGCTTTGAGAGGCAATGTTAAAAAGCCTAAGGGGTATCTTTTGTTTACAAAAATATATATTTTGCTGTAATATGTACGATTTATAAAATCTTTTTTTTAATTTATAATTGTTCTTGAATATATAATTAAATTTATGAAAAATTAGGAGGCTTTATATTTTACCATTAATCAAGCAATAATCTAAATAAATCTATAATAAGTTGCTGCACAGCAAATATCCCGATAAAAGTGTGAGACGATAAAAATTTATACTAACCATATCTGTATGAAAGTTGTCCTAAAGCTTTCCATATGAAGTATGCACATAAATACGTGTTTATAAATAAAATCACAGTTTCGCACGTTACGCATTTCATAGCAAAGTAAGTCTTTATTGACAGTAAATTCATTTAGTTTTCATTTTAATTTTTTAATATAAATAATTAAATATTATTTATGATATTCTAACTGTATAATTAATTAATTAATTAATGTATTCTTAAGTGTGTTTTAAAAAGTTTTTTTAGAGACTTCCTGACGGATGGTGTCCGCCATCTATGAGACTGTTGACAATACGAATCATTTACCAGCCAAACTCCATTCCAAAGACCCAGCTTAGTATTATTTATATATTTCATAGCTTGTACACCTGATCTGGTGATCGTTTTTGGAGAGGTCTTGTTAGTGTTTCATATTAAAGTTTTAAATATCGTATTCTCGAATGTGAACGTGTATTTAGTCAATCCATAAAAATAGTACTGACTGACAGGCGTCTTCACTATTACCTTAAATAGCGCAGAGAGTATTTTCGCCACAAAATTAACGAGTTGCTATCAATAAGACTCCTTATTAAGAATCCTTTAGTTGTTGGACCTTCGTACATGTGACACAAAACACGTATTAGTATTTAGTAGTACTTCACTTAATGACGAATTCCTTTGAACCCGAGAACTTTATTGAGACAATATTAATAAGAATAAATTTATTTATTATCATATTTATTGATAGCTGTAACTTTCAAATAATAAAATAAATATAATTTTATAAGTATTAACTATTATTAACAGAACTAGTATTAACTATTAAGAACAAGACGAAATGTATTTCTAAACCAAACCTACATGTATTCTTGAGTCTACGCACCGCTCAGTTTTAATGGGCACGCGCGTGTGTTACTAATATATCATTCAGAAGCCCTTTCTTCAGCCGAGCATATCTTCGTTAGGTATGTTCTCCTGGTATACAAAGTCATTGGGAGTGACATGCCCATTATTTTCTTATTTAAGGTACGCCTATCGTCATTTACACCTTTTCCCTAGTTGGCAAGTTATTAGCTATAAGTGTAAGCCCCCTCTTCCCTTTGACTTTGCATTTTTAATTAGTCGTAGATAGGATGAAGCACAATATAAAATTTAAATATAGAATGTATCCCACTTATATAACGTTCATAGTAAGTTTAGATTATTGAACTGTACGTTCCTTCAAGCACTTGCCCTTTTTTAATTAAATTATATTGGCGATAATAATATTTATTGAGCCCTTTTAAATTATTTATATTAAAACACACTCTACTAGGAACGCAAAGAGTATGAGGAGGTTGGAAGGGCCGAGTGAAGGGTCTGCCGAACTCCAAGGTTGTGTACGCAATGGGCGTGGCCTCCTCAGCCAATCGCGCGAGCGAACCTTACGCAAGAAGAAACGCATGAAGCGGCCCTTCGCGTTTACTTCACTCAGATGTATAGGTAGAGTCGCCAAGGAAAACAGCTGGACACCGCGTCGAATCAACTTTTATATTTATTTATATTTAACGATGACTTGACGCGGTAATAAGAGCGATTTAAAATATTGTTTTACTAATGTTATTATTATTATTTACACTTATGTAATATAAAAAATCTATATAATATATAATATTCTTTATTGTATTCAATATAAAAATACATTTAACAGAAAAAAAAGTTAGCCTCGGCCTTTAAGAGGCTTCTTCCAGACAACCTGTGGAAGTGGGTGAAAGTATATAGCGAGATAACAAATATGCAATAATAAAGATCACTCTGAAATGACTATGATTTAAATAGACAGATACACTGTAATAGACTAACTAGTAAAATTCATATTATGTCTTAAAAATATCTACCGATTTCCAAGTAAATCCTTACATAAAACATTTATTTGCTTGTTAGATTATTATTAATATTTCATAATATTTCAGTGGATATAGAATAGTCCAATATTTTATTAGTAATAGCAATATCATTTTTCGTTTAATTAATCCAAGCAAATTTATAAGTAATGAAATAAATCAGGTACAAATAATGTTTTGAAGCACGAAACATACGAAATTTAAATCAGAAATATACTTTACACTACATATAAAGACATAATAGACTTTTTTCCTTTATCAAGTTTCCCTAATAGTCTCATTTATACCTATGGTACGATTTAAGAATCTCTAAATATTTTATGTTATCCTGGTACTCTCACTGGTTTACGTATTGCGGATCCGCCTCCAAAAAAAGTTTAAATTTTATTTATTTACCAAACTTACACACACATACACACACATACGTATAAAGTAAGTAAATAAATATTAATTAAATATTTATGTACTATAAAAACGCAATAAGCTATTTTATCGTCGAACGATAATAAAAATTCACCTTCTTGTATGTAATAAATACTTCGATGACATTTACACATATATTATATAGAGAAATAAGTAAACTGTTTGTTATATATGCATTTGTTAAATACCCTATTTTTTTATTATATATTTATTATAAGTAGGGAACGGAGTGTCTTAACACTAGGTCCTCTCTGCCTACCCTGCTGCGTGCGGGATACAGCGTGAAGCTGATTTATTTATTTAATTTTTATTTATTTATTTACATTTATATTTTTTATTAATACAATAACCATGTTATTTAACATATTAATTATTATTACTATCTGTCCTATTCTACGTTACGTATTTATATTACGTTACATTCACAAATATTTATCGATACGCGTTTACTTCGTTTATTGGAAACGTATTGGCGATCGTCGATAATGTCGAACTGTTCGGAAAATACCAAGACTGCATAGATACGGTGGAGGTAGTTTTAACAGAAATCAATACTCCATAATTCGCCTTCGAAGCTTTCCACGGGGTACGGGTATTGATCTATGTCAGGTGAATGGAGATTCAATATGGATGCGTTTGGGGCCGGCTCTAGCTAGAGACGTTTGCGATCGCACGTTGCTGAGCTATATATAACGAATTAAATGATTTTAAAGTATTTTTAAAATTTGATTTTTATTTTGTTATATTTATTTAATTTTAATTGTTCATTTAAATATAAATATGTATAGAATTTTTTTTAATATTTTCACAAAGAAATAGAGTAGCCAACAGTTATAAAAGCTTGTTTTGAATGTATTTTTATTGTACATTCAAAATCGTAATAATCATTCATTCATTTACTTTTTTAATTCAACGAAAAAAAAATGTACCAGCGAAAAGCATAATGATATGCGTAATTAGATCGATGAAGTATTAGGACAGCATATTCTCAAAGAGTAGTCGAGAAAGGGCGGCGAAGGGTAAGTAAATAAGTAGTGGTTCATTCTTCGTTCGTGGTTATTTTGTTGCAAAAAACATGCGCCTCGGCTTGCGCACGGCTCCCTTCCTGAAAGCTTGCAATCTGCTTCGAACAGGACTGTAGGAGCCTGAGGAGGTTCACCGCATTCTTGCCCACATCCCTCGAGGGGGCGGGGTCGCTGAGGACACGGGGAGAGACGAGGAGAGCAATACTGAACACCGGTCTCCCCCACATTGAATTCATAGTAGGACGAAAAGGGACAGAAAATACTTTCACAATCTCTTTGGAATGTAAAAAATGCACGACACCCGATATCTTCAATACCAAGGGAAAGGGTTAAACTTTGTTGAATTCAAGTCACTAGGACAACATGATCTTCAAGGAATGTGTTATTTTTAAAGAATTCGTGTTATACGAATATTTTACATTATGAAGAATTGGACTAGTTATATTCACCGACTTGTGTCTACTTGTAACCATAGAGAAAAAATATTAGTCTAACATCGTTTATTAAGTTAAAAATAAATATATAAATAAATAAGTAATTGATGAAATGATGCCGTGATTTTACTTAATATTTTTTTTTAACGAAAAGAAAAACATATAATTTAAAAAAAACATTTAATAATAAAATTCCATGTACTGTACAAGATTATAATGTAACAAAGTGTTCTATTTTTTCAAATTGAGATGCATATTAATTAGTACTTAATATTTTACACCTATTCACGATGATAAACATTATCTATAGCACCTGCATTTCATATCTTCTTCTTTCAGTTCTTTCTTACCAGAATATCTGCTCAAGACACAAGCGCGTGACTGTAAACGCGACAGGTTGTGGGTTTGATTCTCACTCGAGGATATGAAATATTTAATATTTTTATTTCTCCGCTCTGGCGTAGAGGTAAAACGCGGTGTTGAGTTGCGCTACTCATTACGCAATTCCTCGAGAATTAAGCGGAAATTAGTAATCGGAGTGTCTTAACACTAGATCGGCTAAACTTGCTACATACGGAATATATATAGCGTGAAGCTGAAGAAATAAAAATATATATATTATAAATAATTATAACCGGATAACCAAACCATAAACGTTAAGATCTTCCTCATTATAAAGAGATGTTCTTGACCGAAAGAGCTGAACGGTCACCGCAAGTGTGCCAGGGTTGCCCGTTGCCAAGTGGCCGGCGCGGCGGGCCGACGCACGCGGCCACGTCACCAGGCGCACAGTCGCGCGAGGCGGTGCAGCGTTGCATCCCATGCCTGCACTTTATGTTTTAATCGTACGCTAGCAATGCTCGGTTGCACGCTTGTTTTGTTTATCAAACGAACTGTTAATAAGACAAGCTACAGTATTTATTTTATATATATTATAATACGTATTACTAGCTTCCGCCCGCGGCTTCGCCCACGTGGTGTGTTGATAAAATCCAACCTCATATTCTTTCACATCTCCCGAGTGGGAATTAAACCCATAATCATTATGTTTACAGTTATATGCTGGTGCCTCTGCGCCACTATAGATTCAAAAAACCAGAATTTTATAAATACTATAAAATAGTATAAAAATAATTGGCAATATTCACTATTTTGAAGACAATGGCTTCCACATAAAAGGTAATGTCGTGGACTTTTAATTAGAAATTTTTAAGACAAATAATTTACTTATTATTAAATTTTAAAGTTCGTGAAGATTAATGTTTATTCCATTTTCATGCAAAAATTACTGAAAGGACTTCGGTGAAACTTTACACGAATGTATATTTTCTAACGGAACAAAGACAAGGAAAATGAGTTTACGGGTCACCTGATGGTAAGTAATCACCGTCGCCCAAGACCCAGTGTATCACCAAAGGAGGTACAGATGCGTTGCCGGCCCTTAAGGTGGGGATAAGCGCATTAAGCTCTGGCACGGCTGCAAGGACGGTGGCGTTGTTCCTGGCCATTCAAAGTCGAGTTCGAGGCAAAGAGGGCGCCCAGGAGAAAGGCTTTCTTTTTCATCGTATGGACCAAGATGTCATTTACTGTGCGTATTGGCGGAAGCGAAGGCTGGCTAAAGTTGCCAATTGCCGCCTTTGAGCGCCCAAACTGATAAATACCGGACCGGGTAGCTCTCAAGCTTCTCGCAGATTTTGGCGATATGCTCGGACCTTACTGTATCAATATACCATTTAAACTTCCTACCCACTTATAAGAAAAAAAAAGTGGTTTTTAAAAATATATAATCATTTATTACGTATAATTTGGTTAACATTATAATATATTCTCATGTATAAAATGTACTTTGCAATTTTCGTTTTGAAGTTGATATTAAAGTAAGAGTGCAATTCTCACCCGGGGAATGTTTATATTCAAAATAGAGGCCAAACAAAGAAACCCTTTGTTTGTTTAGGCAAAGTGTAGGATAGAGTTACCCGTTGCCAGAAAAAATACCAAACAGACCATTCATTCAGTATTTTTGTAAGCGCGTCAGGTTGTGGGTTTGATTCCACTCGGGAAATTAAATATTAAATATTTTCATTTTTTCGCTCTGGCGTGCCTCCATAAATCGGTGGAAAATGGCGAGTGGATTATGTTAACACTAGCCTCCATATTAAAAAAATTAAATATATTAAAACCACTAAAAAGGTCAACATTTATGATTTTTCATCATTGTCGTGTCACTTTTTCGTTTCTTTTGTAAACCTAAATAAAGGCTTAGGTATATCGGAATGTCACGTCAATCAGAAAGGCAAAAGGCCGGGCCGGCTAATAAAGACAAAGGCGGTCATTTATCACGGCGCACGCAATTTTCTGATAGCCACACGTTGACGTCAGCCCAACGGCACCAGTTATGCTACGAGTTTTCCAGCCAGTGAAAAATGGAGGAGCCAACGATAGAAATGCCTCAATGTTTTTTTTGAATCTACACTTATAAATAATTGATTAATTATATAATCTTTTTAAATGCCTAAATTGCAGATGCATTAATGTCAACTTCTCATATGACATTAGAACAAATGAAGTAAGAGGTATATCAGGGACGTATAATAGTAGAGATGGAAGATATGAGATGGATGTGCCGGTAACAGGGCTAAAACAGCCTTAGCTGCATTGATGAGACGGCGAAACGTTAGCACAGCTGCACGTTTGGCCGTACACAATGCAGAATTTGTACTCACGCTGTTACGTCAGCGAAACGAGGGTCTTTTACAGAAGAAGAATGAAAGAAAGATGGATATGCATAGAACATGCGTATTTTAGTTCATCGAATCCACAATGAAGATGACAGAATTATAGGTACTAGCGAGGATGTCACGGTGGGAAAGAAGAGGAACATGCCCAGGTGGTTTAGTTTATGTCGACCGAATGAGCAAGAAGAAAAAATTAAAGATAGTAGAGGAAAGTCACGTTAAAAGCATGAGGACTTGCAGTAGGTTATCTAAGAAGAGGATTATGACGCGGACGAAGCGAAAGAGGTATGCAGAGACCGTAGCATTTGACGCTCCGTTCTTTGTGGCCACCTCGCTAGGGATACAGCGTGAAGCATATAAATACATACATAAATACAGGAATTTAAAAAATACAAATACATTATGAAAATTTTAAGGTAAATATTGTTTTAAATCCATACCTATATTATAAATTCGAAAGTAACTCTGTCTGTCTGTCTGTCTGTCTGTCTGTCTGTTACGCAATCAGGGCCAAACCGCGAATTCAATTGTGATAAAATACTCATAAAGAGATACTTAAGGGTCTTCGGATGAACATAGGTTACTTTTTTTTCTCATATTTGTAATATTGTCGATATATACTAATATATTAAAATACTTTTTAGTTTGACAGGCAATTTATTCCGGCATGTTAATAACAACCGACCGTTGCTAAGCAACGGTTTGCAAAGTTTGTTTGTTATAAGAAAACGTCACCCAAAATGAGCTTAACGCCTACATAGCGGGCGCCGACTCAACCTTATGAGATATATAAAAACAATGTTTTACAAAAATATTGTCCTTTAATGTTTAAAAAAGTCCGCTATACATATACCATGTTTATCTCTGAAGGTTAAGCAAAAGTAATCATTTTAATTAATTTACTTTATATTTATCGGGTTTTTGTTGTATGTATTTTCTATAATTTGATATTGATCCTTATGAAAATGAATATAATAGTCACTTTTAACATTTCATTTGGATTGAAATTATAATTTACTGTATAACATTCTAATAAATAATTAAGGAGATGTCACTAATTCGAAATGACCTAGCCTACGAGCGGCATAGTATGACCGACGCGAACAGGCAGATGACTTTGACAGTTTTGTAAATTTTCATACATTTTCGAACTACTATTAATTTTTATGTAATTATCATTAATTTATACTTTTCTTTGGTTCTTCGCTTAATCGAGTAGTAGTTTAATTAGATTTTCATAAATTTCTTGGTGTAGTGTAAGTTGCGGCCCTGTGCGGCAGCGGCATAATATTATTTAAGTACTTATTATTTAAGGAAAGAATTGTTGGTTATTTCATCTTGGATGGTTATCTATTGCGTTGTTATACACTTAATAAAATATGGTTTTAGTTTTTTGGGATTTTA
>JAATLQ010025419.1:14023-42915 GCA_013421005.1 Heliconius erato x Heliconius himera
TCAATAAAAATCAGTTCAGTTATTCTGGACATTAGCTCGGGGAAATAGAAAGACAGACAGAGACAAAAAATATAATATTTTTTATTGTATTTAAATATTATGTAAATAACCACATGCACTTGCAAAAACATAGCACAACACATTTAATATTAATTCTTTTAAATATTTATTTTACTTTAATGATATTAATAATGTAGCTGGTTTTGTTTAATTTTTTTTATAAATATTTTAAAATGATTACGGTTACTTATAATTTTTTTCATTCAAATTAGATATTTTCAAAAACAATTTCATAAATATATCTAATAAGCATTCGTATAGTTCAAGCGGGCGAAGCCGCGTCCGGGTCCGCTAGTTATTATATAATTTAATTACTAAAGAAAATTACGTATATGATAAAGCCTGAAGTTTATCATCTTCTTACTTATACTTATCATTATCACCGTAAATAAGCATTAACAAATTAAACAAATCTAAATGCTACACTGTAAAGGGGTTAGTCGGTCGTCGCGAAATGGGCCAGAGAGGGTGCGGCGAGGCCTTTACAAAGAACCCTCGCCCGCTATGCTACCCTAGTAGATATTTATTTTTATGGGCTAAGGATAAATGTCAGGGGAGTGCCGGCGGGTGGCGCCTTAGCGTATATGACTTGCTTTACGGTCCACGTCCACTCATAAAAACATATTCTGTTTCTAATGGCAAAGGGCTCGGCGGTGGCCGTGACGTTCTGTTAAGTGTCATTCAAATGAAAATGGTGATGTCGGCTTGGATATTATATATAATTATATTGTAACAATGTGACCGTCACTATAAAATATATTTATTTATAGGTATTTAAAAGTAGACATTCGCTTGTAATTTATGACTTTGCCATCCGAATTTTTTTTACCGCATTATTGGCAAGATTTCCAGATTTTTTATTTTATCTATGTTTTTATCTGACGTTTTAAATTACTTAAATTAATTATTTCCCTGTGGGAAACAAAACCACAACTTCGTGTGCCACAACCATCGTTGCCTGTCCCATTGCGCCACGATGGCGTCCATTTTACAAAGCCTTGATCTATATTTTGGCTATATTTTGCATGTATTTCTTCATTGCCCTCAATTACTTTTAGGTAATTTATTTGTTACATGTTACATATATACTTTTTATAATAATGTTCCCAACAATTCAATTATCAAAGCGTATTTTTGTCGATTGCACAGGTTGGATGCATTTTACTGGGTCGTGGGTTTACAGCATACAACATGCTGTATTCACTTTTAAAGATGGTGCATTTAGTCTTAAGTGTTATTTTGTTTTTTTGTTACTGTGTTATGTCATTAAAACTAGAGAATATTCTAGAATTTTCTCGTTTATCTAATTTGGCCAATACAAAATAGATACGCCAAGATTTTTGGCGCTCAAAACGGAAAGTGAGAACCGATTGACTTACCAATGCGTTCTCTCTACAACTATCATGTTTAAAATTTTTCTAGTGCATTTTTTTTAGTCTTTGTTAAGTACAAAAGTTTTATTAAGTACAAAAAACAATTGTTTTTTGTACTTAATAAAAACTACTAAGAGTTAGAAAAACATACTTGATACCATCTTAACCGTTATTAAATAGAAACAACTGGACAAGCGCGAGTCAGGCTCGCTCACCAAGGGCTCCGCAGATAAATCGAAGACTTGAGCTTTTTCTGAAATTCAGCTTAGCTTTGCCAGGGCCCTTTCATCTGATACTTCACTTGAACTGGAGGCTTTAATACGAGATTTTAAGGCTATTATTTTTTAGGAACACAAATGCATAGTTTTCAGATTTTTTCCCTGGACTAGTATTATCTTTAGATGCTAAATGACAAATTTCATAATTCTAGGTCAATCGGAAGTACCTTATGAATTTTGATTTCCTTTATAATGTTGAAATACGCGAAATAAACGGCCATATAATTTTTTGAAGTAAATATAGAAATACGTTTATTTTTTCAGGAAATCATGGGGTCATAGATCTGAGTATATAGTTGAATTCGACATCTCCAAGCGTTCCTGAGATAAAGGCTCTTGACAGACAGACAGAAGGACGAATAGCAAAGTGATCTTATAAGGGTCCCTCTTTTACTTAAGACTTAAAAAACACTAGAAAAACAGATTATAATATACTTATATTATTATATATATTTGAAAGTACTCGTACACGGTAGTTGACATAACAATAAAGATAACTCTACTACTGTAAACAGTGCGTAATAGTAGACAGTCGTATAAATAAACTCATCTATGAATGAACACTGCGACTCTGGATGATAACGGAATGTCGAAGCTCCTTGCTGGTCATGTTATCCTAGTAAAAAGGGAATATTAGCGCCCCATATTTCTCACGCTCGCACCCATTGAGCCCCAGGCGGTCGTATCTGTCTCTTTTTAATCGTTGGGGAGTACTGCTCGCACGTAAACAAAGATGGATGGGATAGTTTTTTTTTATTTTTTACGATTACTACCTAAGATCTGAAAAGATACTTTTTTAATATACTTATTGGACTTCGACGGTTTCCAAAGAGGCGCGGGTTCAAATATCGCTACGTCAAAATTTTTATACATTTTCTTAATAAATATTTTTCTTTCCTATAAGTGTCGAATAGCACTTTAAAAAAGTTATTTTTTTTAATATATTTTTTAGTTTATACATATTTATTACATTCAAAACGTATAGAAGATTGTGACTCTAATAATGTAAATTGAAATAATAAACGTATGTTTAGTACAACAAAATACACTATATATTTTATTTTTAGATAATTAAAGTCCAAATTGTTATTATTTCTGATTTTCAAAGATCAGAATTAATAACAATTCAGGACCGCTGTGGCGCAAAGTAGGCACAGGGTACAAAGTGTGACTGTAACTACGATTATTTATTACTTTGGATAAAATAAATATGTGGCGCCCATATATTCTATCTCAATCGATAATTAGTTATCAATTTCCTGAATTTCGATAAATGGAAATTTTTCTTTATTTTTGACTAATACAAATTTAAAGCAATTTTAACATGCTTACTTTCAGATTATCAAACATTATTTTATAAATTAAAATTTATTTCATTATTGTGTAATTATTGAATGATTATTTTCTCTCTGGCCCTTCCCTAGCGTACCCCACGCCAGCACTACAGCGTAAAACAAAAAAAAACTTGTAAAACAAAAAAAAACAAAAAAAAACTGTAATGAAAATGTGCTACATCGTTAAGATGCCGGTTATTGGTGTAATGGACATTATATTGTATATCTATTGCCATACGGAAAACTTTTTTTACTTTTATGCTTATTACGTCTTAATCACTATGCATGGTAGATTTCTTTTAGAGTCGGACTGAAATAAGGTTTTCAGCCGAAACCGAAATCGAATATTCAGCTTTGGCCTTAGTTTCGGCTGAAACCAAAACTTTTATAATATACTCGTATGGAGCTGGTCATTACTAACTATTTTTACCCTTTATGGTCCGTAGTTTTACCGTTTTTGAGATATAAACCATACAATATATTTTTTTATTAAATATCATATAAAAACAAATCAGCTTCAAATAGCTTCAGAGTGAAGAAATAGAAATATAAATAAATATTTAATTTCCTCCAGTGGGGATCGAACCCACAACCAGTCGCGTAACTGTAAGTTACACTTTGTGCCCCTGCGCCACGACTGGCCTCAAATTAAATATCATAGTTGAACAATAAAATGGTTAAGAAACTACGTTGTTTTTTTCTCTTTTCCTGATTCTCTAAGGTCTATGGCATTTATTTTTTTAATGGTTTTTGAAAAAACTTATATAAGACATACAGAGTATGCATATATGCTACATGCATTTTGTCTTATTAACATGATTTCTTTACGAAAACAGCGACAAAAGAGCCTACAGAAAAAGATTTTTATTTCTTTTTATTTTTTTGACGATCAGCAGAGGTTGAATACCTCTGGTTTTTGGTTAAATAAAGGATAATATAAAATAAAAGTATTATTTTATATAAAAATAGCTATACTTTTTGTGTCAAAAAAAAATTAATTAGAAAACGTATAAAAATTTGAACGCAGCGTTTTCTAAATAAGTATTTTTCTTTCCTAAGTGTGGAATACACTTTAAAAATGTTTAAAAATATCTTTCAATTAGTTTTAAGCAGTGAGAAAAACTCGAGGAAGATTTGTTTCTCCAATTAAAAATAGTAAAAAACAATACGAATTTCCTATTCATAGGTAAAATCCTAAATCTATATGAGACCAGCGTAATTCAGTGGGCGCGATGGTTGTAGGATCAATCCACACTCGGAGATCAAATTATATCCCCAACATTGAGTTCCGCCATTGAATACTGAATGTCTGGAATTCGGCCGGAAAATTGAGAACGAAGTGCCTCGACATTAGTTTCTTTTTGCCTACCCTCTTATGCCAGCAAAAAAGTAAAGTATGAGGAACTTCAGGAGTGTCTCATAACACTAGATTGCCTCTGCCTACCTTGCTTTGCTTTGTTTTCGGGATACAGCGTAAAGCTAATTTAAAAAACACTAAAAACCTATTTATAGTTAATCAAAAGACATTTAGTAGTTTATAGATTTTGTAACATACCCAGCGAATACATTACGATACATGCATTGAATACAATTAGTAAATCATCAATATTATATATTAACATATTCTTACCTTGGAACAGAAGACTTGCCAAAAAACTGATGATAATTGAAAGTTTCATTGTCAGGCTCCAATGTAAAGGCAAAACCACAGTTGTGTCTATTTATATTGCTTGTCTCGGTCACCTCTTGCTGTACATTTATAATGTTATCAAAATACCGAGAAACTCAGATTATTTTAAATTTGTAGTAGTAATGAATAAAAGGAAAAAAAAAATCTCTGCAATACTTTTGCAATAACAAATTTACAATAGAAAATATTATGACGCAGCCATTATAAAATTCGTAACATCTAAAATTATCTTCAGCAAAAAAATAGCAATCCCGAAGCACGTTCGTCACTTTGTAAGTCGCGCAACTATTTCAGCGATTGAAGGCACCTGGCTTTTAGCGTGGCTCAACCCCACCACCACAGGATGGTGGTGCGAATGGGGACAGGGAGCGTCCCAAACCC
This sequence comes from Heliconius erato x Heliconius himera, assembly GCA_013421005.1. Lineage (NCBI taxonomy): Eukaryota > Metazoa > Arthropoda > Insecta > Lepidoptera > Nymphalidae > Heliconius > Heliconius erato x Heliconius himera. Next base: position 19,140 of record JAATLQ010025419.1, read on the forward strand.
ATAAAGAAAATTGTCTTGGCCACGTTAATTGAAACAATATTTGGTTTCCGTCGTGTAATTAAATTGTTGTATCTGGTTACTTGATTTATGTATTTAAGTGCTTTTAAGCACTCAATTTGATAGAGAGATAACTTAATTAAGTGTAAAGAAAATATATTTATAAATTTTGACTGTTTAGAGTTGGATATTTCATTTAGATATATATTTAATAAGTATATTAAATAATTGTGGGGAACGGAGTGTCTTAACAATAGGTATTCTCTGCCTACTCTGCTGTGTGCGGGATACAGCGTGAAGCTGATTTTTATATTAAATAATATCGTTTTTAATTTTCTTGCATCTTTACGTGCTGCAAAACTTTGCGGTAGTTCAATCAGATTTTTATAAAGAATAATTATATAATAATAGAAGTAGTACTACTATAATAAGGTAATTATATTAGCCAATGACCGCATTCTATAGAGTAACGTCCTATGATATGACCTAGTATAAAAACATTTACAAAAGTGTACGGTCTCAATAAAACGAGGCTGTTACTTTGACTGGGCGATTTAACAAACAAAGCCATCCGCCTAATTGGACGTTTCGGGAATCGGGCGGCAAATGTTAGGCGGGCGGTGTCACGACATTTACGTTACGACTCTGGTACGTTCTACGTCCTAAAATATACACTCTAATGAAACCGCGAAAATAAAAATGAATATCGGACATTTGAGGTTTACACTTCGACTTTTTGTTTGTTACTAGATCGCTTTTAAAAAGTATGCACTATTAAAAAGCTGCATCTTCACATTAACAAATATCAATTTAAAGAAAACCATGTAATAATAAAAATGCGGAGTGTGTGGCCTCGCGCATCGTAGCGGCGAGAGGGCATCGATATCACTAAAATTATGAATATTGTATTCATAATTTTAGTGATATTAGATTTTTTGTCTCTTCGCGACCGATTTGAAAAAAAACAGGAACATAACAAACAAATAATTCACAAATTTAAGCGGACGAAGCCGCGAGCTGGTAGATAGTATTTAATATTTTCATTTCATCGCTCTGGTAAATAGACAAAGCGCGACGTATATTTTTTTACATTGAAATAGATTAGGTTGAAAGCATCAAGCCTGATAGGTGTTTATGCGTTGTACGGTGGTCGCAAAGTGTTTCGTTCGTATATTAGGAATTTCCACCATGTACGGATGCTTTCCTAAAGATTCTACTTATTGTAAAAAGGAGCAGGATTAGGTTGTGCAATTCCAGGGCGTTGAGTGCCTAAAGAATTCGGCGGAAAGTGGTGAACAATAGTGCCTTAACGAGAACGGAGTATTATAACCCAGGTTTCATCAAGTCGAAAATGGAAATGATAATGAGTATGATTTGAACGTTTTTAAAAAATTCTGATGTATAAACAAAAAATATTTTGCCAGTACACAGATATTGTTAAGTAGTGGAGCGTATTGTCGCACTTTGTTTCACCACAGAGGGTCAAAACAAACATCAATCCCCCTAGTGGTGATCGAACCCACAACAATCACATCACATGGTGGCGATTGTATGCTAATGCTAAGCTATGCTTTTTACTAATATTAAGATTACATTATAAAACTTTTTTAGCTTCACTGTGTAGTTTCACCTGCTATATATGTGCCGCACATAGCAGCGTACGCAGGGGGAACCTAGTGTTAAGATGTTTTGGTTCCCATTAAAACATTTTCGTTTCCCACTTTCCGCCGAATTCTTGACGCATTGCGTGTTGAGGAGGTGGTAGTCAACGCCACGCTTTGCCTTATTACCAGAAGGAACAGAAAATATTAAATATTATTACATTCCTCCAAGTGGGAATCGAACCCACAATCCTTACGTTTACAGTTACGAACGCCTCAACTAAATAAACGCGTAAATAACAAAATAAAACAAAAAGATTATATGTAAACATGGTTTTAATAATAACTGAAATTTACATTACATAATATTTTAATAAACACTACAACTTTTTATATTATTACATATCAACAAGCTCTGAATATTATTAAATGGTTAGGCATATATACACATATTTAAATGTAAATTTTATTGATGTAAGCCATTAAAAGTACGGATAAACAAAAACTAGAAGAAAATTACATGTAGTATTTTTTATAATAATATTATAAGCTACGTTTGCGCTTTTGAAAAAAAAATTATGAAATTAAACTATAAAAAACATTTTAATGATGTGTATTACGCTTAACCCTTTAAAGATACTCAATCAAAATTGAATAACAATTCAAAGTACAGGTTGAGCAAAACCTTGCATAAGATATAATATATAAGATATATTGACAGATTAACATTTATTAATCAATTTTACATTCAAATTGTTAGAAACAAGTGTAGTATTACATAAATTAGTTACATGTAAGATAATAGGGGAATATTATTTAAATTTATTAAAATTCATTAATTTTAGCCAATGTTATATACTGCCGTAGATTAAAATGTTTTGCATGTATTAAAATATATGAATAAAAAAACAATTACTTTACATTTAATAATTGTACAGTAACTTAAATTAGTTACATTAATTGCTTGAGTTTTGTAAAAAAAAATTAAATTATTAATAATTAATAGTGATGGTAATATTATTAATATTATTTTGAAATAATCAAAATTACTTCAGTTGACACATTAAACTAAATTATGCGATGTTATATATTACATAAATGCTTAAGTTAAGTATTTATTTTGTTACAACATAAATATATTATAAATGTATTATATGTAAATAAAAAATAATAATTCTAGAATGGTTCAGGCAATGAAATAATGAATAGCATTTCAATGTTTGAAAAGAAAATATTTCTTGAGAATTATTTCAAAGAATGCTTTAGAACATAATTATGTTAAAAACCATGAAATTAATATTAAAAAATGATCTTTATTTCATCGAATGAACAATATATGTATATTGATGTGTTTTAAAGGATTTCAAACATTATTAAAAGTAAACGCTTGAGATCTTCGCGATTTAACAATAAACAATATAGTAAAGAAATTATTAAACAATTTAAATTATAACATAAGTTATTGAGAAACAGTATTATTGATCTCTCTCTACTATGAACACTATAGAAAGGTAAGGAAAACAGTATCTGACTTATTGTAGCGCCAAAAAATGATAAAAGTTTACAAAATCAATAAAAAAATGTGTAAAGAAACAGTAATAATTATTAAATATATCAACAATTACTCTCAAATTCGTGTTTAAAAGTAACGTCTACACATAAAATACCTAAAGCTATTATTATCTATGACTATTATATACATAATGTACACAAATTAATTATATATAGAGACGGAATGTTAGAGTGAATAAGATCCAACGTTTTCACTGGCAGTGAAACATATGTACATAACATACATACATATTATATTATTGTTATAGAAGAGAAACCTTTCATTAAATTGCGTTCAATCCTGCCAACTCTAACCATATCGCCTCTATTATCTATTATAAGGTGTCATTTATAAATTACGTCACACGAATTTCACAATTTTATCAGAGCAGGTCACATTTGTGAGACCTCCTCATCTAATGTGACGTACACATACTTGATAAATTTACACCTAAAAAATATTTAAATAAAATAACAGTTTTAAAATGATATCTTTATATCATGTTTTGAAATGTGATGTCACGAATTCGAAGATCCCCTTTCACCTACCGTGTGACGTAATCTATTGATGACCCCTAATTGATCTAAGTTCTAGTTTCAGAAGAATATGAATTCGCTACAATCACTGCGTAAAAGTTGTCTACTAGCTTATTAAGATACTACGACGCCCACCGTTCAGCTTTTGACCGCCTGAGAAAAGTAAACAAAAACCGACTTTTAATTATTTTGTATAAAATAAAGAAAACACAGAGGTAGGACAGTAAATTGTATTATGATGTACATATGTATTTATTTAAGTTATTGTTTTTTTTTATTAGGCCGATTTATAAAGAATTTGTATTAAAACGTTAATTAAATTGGATATTAAATAAAATTTAATTAAAACATAATAATGTAAAAAATACATTATTATTTAAAGAGATCCAATAATCATTTTGATATAATTTTTGGTTAATATATTTAATTAATAATACATAGACTAGTCAAATAAATACATTGTATAAATATTACAGTTCATATGAAATATTATATTATACTTTTAAGTTTGTATTGCATTATTTTTAATTCAAACATCGTTAAATATAATAACATTTAATGATAAATTTATTAAAGATTAAATTTATTAATGAAACATATTAATAAACAATAATCATCATACATAGTCGTATAATAAAGTGTAATAGTTAGGATATATAACGTATATATATACCTTGTAATATAACTACACTAAATTATCATTTACAATATATAATATATTTTTTATTTATTTAACTGACCTAACAAGAATTAAAAAAAAATATTCAAAATATATTTTTTTTAAAATATACAAGTTACAATAACTAAGCTAACTTTTAAAAATATTCTAAATTTTGTCTAAAACAATAACTTTACTATTTTTTTTACTAATTTCCTCAATTTTATTATATATTTGTAATATGTATGTTTTAATTTGCGATATGCATTCACTTGCAAGCTCATTTGCTATAAATATAATGAATTGTTCATTTAAAATTAAATCTTGAATCTTAAAGAAAAGCTATCTATTTTAACTTATAAAATTGTATGTTAATTAGTCATTTTTATTTTAAAATTTCGAAAAAATATACCTTTTACCAAATTGAAATATTGTATCGGTTGAATGTAATTGACAATTATGATTCTTGTATAGAATGCTATTATTTTAAATAATGACCAATAAGTTTGTAGATATCATCCAAGTAAATTAAGCAGTAGAATAAAAAATCTTTTGAAAATTACTACAATGTGAAAAAAGGAAAGTGGATTATTAATATACAAGAAATATACACAAATATATGTGATATGTAAAATTATTTCAAGAGTAATAAATAAATGGCTTAATTAGTATAAATAGATTAGATTAGAATACGATGCTATTGAATAAATTTAATTTACACTAAATAATATCATTACTAAGCTAATGTAAATGCATTTTTTTTTTCAATAATTTCAACAAAAAAAAACAAGTATCAAAATTACAATTTTATTAAAAGTTAAATTAAATAAGAAAAAAGGCAAGACAGAAACTAAGTGCTTCATATAAAAGATGGTTGTGAAAAAATTGACACCATAACACTACTTCATAGTGAAGTAATTAAAAACTTGTAATAGATAACTTTAATAGTTTTAACATTAAATACAATAATAAGTGTATGCTTAGGAAACATATAAATATTTGAACGAAACCCGAAGCCACACCTTTTAGAATCCCTTCAAGTACATTCAAATATTAATACGTTTTCTTGTCCTTAGTGTGGATAGATATCAAACATTTTAAAAATATAATTATATAAGTTGTTTTTACTTACTCAAAAGAAACCTTTATATTATCAAGATTCTAATTTCATATAATAAAAATCTACAAAAACACTTCAAATTAATTTATATACTAGTAAATGTATTTTTTTTTTCTATATATAAATTTTAATTAAACCTGATTATCGCCGTTTTCGTTGAATTTCTCCGCAAGCCGATATAGGGGGTTTTTGTTCTTTATGGGGAACGGATGCGCTTCAGTGTTGAAGACCCACTCGTCGAGGGACAGGACCGAATCGTCAGAGAATAGTAGATATAAGTACTGTAAGAAAAGAAAAAATATTATTATATTATGAAAGTGTTGAATATTTTGTAGGTTCGATACACACTCGAGGAAATCAAATATTTATTTAAATTTATATTTCCATTTCTTCGCTCTGGTGTCGAGGCAAAACACGCCGTAGAGTTCCGCCACTCTACGCCCAATGCCCCAAAATTCGGCGGTAAATGAGGAAAGGTTACTTAACACTAGGTTCCATCTGCCTACCCTGCTGTGTGCGGGATACAGCGAGAAGCTTATGTGATTTTGTTTTTTTTTAGATTGTTACCGACGCTGTCGTGGCTCGATAGGCCAGCGTGTCTGTTAGCGCGATAGTTGTGAATTCTACACTCATTTGAAGGAGTGATCATATTTAAATTATTTTCATTTCGTTCTTACTGTAGGAGACAGACCGCAGCGTTGCTTTCTGCCACTCAACGCGCAACGTTTCGAAGATTTGGCAGAAAGTGGAGAAAAGAATGTGTGTTAAACATTATCAGCTTGAATCTAAAAAAATATTATATTTATTAAAAATTACTAACCTTAAGTGTTTCAGCAAGGTAGAAGCTCTGTTGTACATCATCACCTTGTGGTGAGGAATGGTATACGTTGATAAGTCCCGTGTAACCGCCTTCCACGCGACAATGTTTTTCTAATGCCTGAATGTAGAATATTTTTGTTAATATTACATAGAAATCATAAATTACATCACATGAATTTTAAAATTTTAAGCTGGTTATTTTGTGAGAATCATTCACCTAGTGTGACGTCACATATCTGGCAATTATAAACTTAGAAATTGTCAAATTAGAGCAGCCATTCAGAAATAACATCTTCATCCCTTGTCACACTATGTCACGTCGAGCCCGGAGGGTGGAGCTTCCTTAACGTTCGATGTAATTTATGGATGGTCCCAAAAATGTTTATTGATATTTATTGACTAAAGCAATGGGACGCCGGTACATACATTTTTTTATTGTTATTAAAATTAGTCTAGTATTTTTAGTAGTATTAAAACTACAAAAATAAATATGTTTAGAAAAACTACAAAAAAAAATAGAATTTTAATGACTTGGTTTAAAATGAAGTGTTGAATTCCGTCACCGTATCCTCGAATATTTTTGCCACCGACTAAGGAATCCTAAAGTATATTAAGTATTAAATAAATACCTGTACAGCTTCCCATCCCCAATCGCGATACTTCTGTTCCTTAGTAAGGCGCCACATTATGAAATAGCTCTCGAATGTTTCAGGACGCAGCAAGTACATTTTCTCAGTGCTCTTCATTGCTCTGGCTTCTACTGCACCCGAAAATCTGTAAAACAATTTAGATTACTTAACATCATAATATTGAGTTTTGTTTAGCTTTTTTATTTATGAATCGATTTTAATAATACAAAATAAAATTGGTACATTTACACATGTACATTTAAATCGGTTAAGCCATATCTGATATTAGCGTGCACAAAAGCACAGATAAACAGACAACATTTTTAAGAATTATTGTTTAAGGTTTAGTTATTTTGATAAATGCCTCAAACAATAGAATTTCTTATGTATCTTCCATGTACTGACATTAGTATAAGCCCGTCGTGAAGAAGAGGTACAACGGTGTGATTGTAACGCGACGCTTGTATGTTCGATCCTCACTCGAGGGAATGAATTATTATAGAATAAGATGTTCATGTCTTCAGTTCAAAGTTTTGGCCTGGCTTTGAATTCCGCGCAAAAAAATTCGACGGAAAGTGCGGAATGGAGTGTTTAACACTAGGTTCCCTCTGCTTACCGTGCTGTGTGCGGGATACAGCGTGAAGTTGATTTAATAGATATTAGTATATACGTAAGTAGGCCGGTCGTGGCGCAGCGGCACGAGGTGTGACTGCAAAACCGACTGGTTGTGGGTTCGATCCCCACTCGAGGAGATGAAATATTTACTTAAATTTATATTTCTATTTCTTCGCTCTGGTGTCGAGGTTAAGCGCGGCGTTGAGTTCTGCCACTCAACACGCAATGCCTCCAGAATTTGGCAGAAAGTGGGGAACAGAGTGTCTTAACACTAGGTTCCCTCTGCCTACCCTGCTGTGTGCGGGATACAGCGTGAAGCTAATTTTTTTTTTTCATAAGTATATATAATTTTACCTGAAAGCCTCAGGTCCCAACTTGGTTTCTGATCTGTCGTAGCTTTCATGGCAAGTGTTAGTAAGTTTACGTGCCACATCCATATATCTTTCTGACAGCGAATTCTGTAGACTAGTGGAGGCTAACGCGAACATACCACCTAGGATAAAGTTCTTTACTATAGTTAACGTTTATCGACGTCATTTAATTGGTAAGCCAGCTAACTCAATCTGCGTGAACTTTACAAGAGAAGCCGAAAACTTTATGATATTTCCCGTAGAATATTTATTTAAAAAAAATAGGAGATAGTAGGTACATTAAGTTATTTTATTATATATTATTATATTTAGGCAATCATCAATTTTAAATTCCTGTATATAAAATATACACAGGTAAGAAAAAATTACAAACAAATTATTTATCATACGAATTTACTTGAGTATATATACGAAAACGTGACGAACACAACAACGGTAACTATAAATATTACATTTAAGTTTATATCAAGAAAAATATAAAAAGTATTAAATATAAGAACATAAAATTTTTTAACTTTGTGCCTAATATGTTGTAAGATAAGATAAATAATTAAAAAAATGTAAGCGCCGTTGTTAGTGGCACTATTTTTATTTTTAACCCGCGTCTCGCCGGTTTCGAGTCCCGCTACGTTCAATTTTTTATACGTTTTTTAAACAAATATTCTTATATTCAAAAATCAATTGCACGTTTCCCTCTGGGGAACGGAGTATCATAACACTCAGTTCCTTCTGCCCACCACGCTACACGCGGGATACAGCGTGAAATTAAAAAACAAAATACCAGCAAAACATGATAGATGGTCCATTTTCTCCTCAAATATTCTGCCATACTTCACTTCAGCGAGATAGGCGAGGCCTGACGGCGATATCCTCAGCATTTTGTCCAGGGCCGCTTGCATCGCTTCGTCGAACATTAGCCGGGCTTGCTCGTCCTCGTTGTTAGAAACTAGCCAAGCTTTTAAGAGGTATTCGTAGAACGAGTCTCCTAACGCCCCCAATGATGTATGTCCTGCAAATATAATTATTAATTTTATTTTTGATAAGAGGCCACCTCCGTAAACTATGTCACACGAATTTTATGTTTTTTTTTACTTTTCCTGTATCCTTCATCTCAGCTACCAACATTTGTGACATCCCTATATTTTACAATTTTACACACAGAAATTATTAAATTCAGAAAATAGTTCAGAAATTACTATTGTTCAAATAAATTTCATGTTTTAATATTCACATATTATATTCAGTAATGTAACGAAATGTATGACCCCTTCAACTACTTGTCACGCATGTCACACTTCATCGGCCCTCTCCTTTTGTGCGATGTAATTATTTATGAACGGCAACTAATTGTGCGTGTTCGAATTTAAATTGAGATAAAAAGTATATTTTAAAATTAAATTTGAAGTGGTTTATGAAATTATATAATGTGATTTTATTTTTTTAAGGTTTATAACCTTATAAAACTATGGTAAAAAATAAAATTACGGTTCAATAACGTTATTTAATGAAAAAGACACCAGATATTCTACATTATGCTCTATGTAAACCTACAATTATAAAAAAAATTAAATTAAATTAGCTTCACGCTGTATCCCGCACACAGCAGAGTAGGCAGAGGGAACCTGGTGTTAAGACACTCCGTTCCCCATTTTCTGTCGAATTCTGGAGGCATTGCGTGTTGAGTGGCAGAACTCAACGCCGCGCTTAACCTCGACACCAGAGCGAAGAAATGGAAATATACATTTAAGTAAATATTTCATCTCCTCGAGTGGGATTCGAACCCACAACCAGTCGGTTTTGCAGTCACACCTCGTGCCGCTGCGCCACGACCGGCCTCAACAATTATTTTTAATTAACTAAAATGCAGGTTTTATGTGGAATATTATTATTTTTAGTTATTAATTCTACTCACTTTGTCCCCATTGTCCTGTGCGCGGATTAATGTAGTTGGGATATAGACCGTCAGGTTTCTGAATGTTGTGAAGAACTTCACGAATACGATCCACTTTCTTTCTGTAAACTATATAAAAAAAGTCTTATAAAAGAAACAATTAAAACATATTTTCCACGTCAATAAGATAAACAATAAAATAAAATAGTGATGTATGGTGCCTCTAATTACAAATCATATTTTTTTATGAATACTATCCTGCTAATATTGTAAATGTGAAAGTTTGTGAGGATGGATGTTTGTTCCACTTTCATGCAATAACTACTGAACGGATTTAGATAAAACTTAACAGTAATATAGGTTATACATCAGAATAACACAATTTATGTAAAGATTTTGTATAATAAGTTCTTTGATTTTCACGATTATTACACATTTTAAATGAAACTATTTTAACCGGAAGAGAACTGCAGGTGTATACAAACTAGACTGTGACTGTGGCTTATCATAAATCGGTCAAACAAAGAGAAGCAACGGTGTTAGGGTGAAGGAACACATCTCCAATATCAAGAATGAGCATGTATCAAAGGCGGCTGTGTGTGAGCATACTGTGGATAAGCTTAGCCACTACATTAGGTTTGAAAAACTCTAAATCCTCGCTAAGGAAAACAGATACGTTCCTAGAAAGATCCGCGAGGCTATTGAAATACAAAATCCTAATTTTAATAGAGAGGATGGCTGGGAACTTTCTACCACCTGGGTTCCACTCATAAGATCATTGAAGTCTCAAACCCACCATACCAGAGGGCAAGATACTATCAGCTCATTCTGCAGGAATCCAGGGCAGTACGCGAGGCAATTAAGAAATCGTTGGCGGTAGTTTGATATAATAATTATGTCAACTGACAGACGAATGCCACCTCAGTCTACCCGTGACCACGGACTACTGCAAAGTGTTCGAAACGTCGGGTTTCTTTGGATTGCATGATTTAAAATATACGCGATTAATCCGGTTAAAATAGTTTAATTTAAAAGATTTTGTATAATTTGTCGATAATAATAATAACAACATGCGAGCCAAGCCAACAATATAAAATAATCAAATATTACATTTGAATTAAGCAAAAAACACTTTATTTACAGAATAAATGTATGGAAATTTACCATCTTTGCCGGTGACGTCGCTTAAATATGTGAACTCCATGTGGAGTGTCCCCACTTCAGATAAAATACTGTTGGCCCCCGCCCAGTGGTATTGTCTGTTTGCCTGCAATTTATTTAACAATAATTATAACCACTTCATACGTCTCTCTTACTAATTGATATTCTAAACGTGAAAGTGTGAGGATGCATGTTGGTTCCACTTTCACGCAAAAACTATTAGACGGACTTGTATGTTTTTTTTTAGTAATATAGCATAAACATCAGAATAACACATAATTTTGTCGCTAGTTATTCAAAAGTTATTCAGAAGTGCCTACCTACTGTAAGAATTGTGTATAAAAGAAAATATTACAAAAAGTGTGTATGTGTGTTTTGTTTTGAAACGATATATTATATAGATATAATAAAAGTATTTTATCATCAGATTTTCTACCTAGCTACCATAAAAAAAACTATTTGCGCAAAATCGCGTTATTTGTTTTCGGTAGTTTTGTTCCGCACTTGCTTTATGCTACTGTGTAAATAATACTAGGTACCTATTTAGAAAACGTATAAAAATTGAACGTAGCGGTCTCGAACCCGCGCCTCCTGGAAACCGACCAGGCGCTCTGACCACTAAGCCATACGTTCTAACCAAGCTACGTCGAAATTTTTATACGCTTATAAAACTTATTTATGTTGTTAGCATCTCTATAGGGAGTTTTTTTCAAATTTCTGCTATCCAAGGATAATTACTAAAAATTATCGTCTGGCAAGGGAAAATGCTATTATTCAATATTTTTACATTTTTAAAGTGTTATTCCTAAGAGTGGAATACCACTTCAAAAGTGTAAAAAATGTTTAAACAATTGTTTTTATAATCATTTAATACAATAACGAGTGATTGTACAGCGGTTATACTCCGTATAGTATATATACGAGAGGATTTTTAAACCATCTTCTATAAGAAAAGGAGGTTATCAATTCGACTGTATTTATTTGGTGCTAAGTAAAAAAAAACAGGCTTAGTAATTCGATATTGTAGTAAAGTTGTTGTAGCATTAGCTTGACTTCAAAATTATAAAATCTTTTTTTATTATTTTTGTTTAACAAAATCAAAGTACGTTTTACGTTATGTAAAATTATTTTTTACTTTTTAATTTGTTGTTTGAAGTCGGTTTTTCTTTTTGTTAAAAATTAATAACAGTATCAAATTGATTAATGTAAATAAATATAATAACGTTTTTTTTGTATTACGAGTACACTCACTGTATGTTTGTTAAGTACCTACAACTGAAAAGGCTGTATAGGCAATCATTCTTGTAAGTGCCTTCTTTATTTATCAAACAGGTGATTTAATTAATTATAAAATAAAAAGCATAATTTTAGTATCATTGATGATGTGAATGCATATGAAGAACATTACATGTTAAAATTCTGGATTTTCGCAGTTCTATTATCTATGCATAAGTTAACATTTAAGTGCTATAAACATTGTAAACTCTAAAACCCACATCATTTGCTATTTTGTTGATAAATTTTCTTATATATATTAAACATTTTAACAAGTTAACATTTTAAAAATTTAAGTTATTTAAAAGAAGTGTCTTTTAAAATATTGACGAAAATTTTTCTAAAATTAGATTTTTACGAAATATCACCTTTATCATATGCATTTCTTCTATGAATACAATACACAAAAATAAATAAACTGATAGTTAACTAAATGAAATATTTAATTTTTAACATTTGTGTGTTAACTGTACATTACATACAAAAACGTACTACTTTGGGCGATGCCTAATAATAGAAATATTATTGTTATCTATTGATTTGCTCTTCAGCTAATAGGCCTCCGATCATAATTGGGGAGATCATTAAGCATCGTCCCTCGGACGACTCGTCAAGAACTGTAACGAGAGGATCTATTGAATTGTAAGTACTTTATAAAACTCTCGTAAAGGCTCTTCATGCTTATTTACGTTTTCTTTGAATTCTGTTTGAAATATCAATTATATTACAGTATGTATTTATATTTTCATTTTCTCGATCTTGTAACAAGGCTGAGGATTCGCCACTTGACATGCAATGTCTCAAGAATTTGTCGGAAAATGACGAACGTAGTCCTAAATTAGGGGGCAGAGTGTCTTAGCACTAGGTATTTCAGGTTCCCTTTGCCTACCCTGCTATGTGTGACATATAGCGTAGAGCTGAATTTATTACTACGTATTAAAACTAATTAATTTCAGTAGAAAAATGATGTCCAAAATTAAAATATGTGTATAAAATTACATATTTGAATGTAATGACAATAATTATACTTAAAGTTAAAGTTTATAACACGTACATTCAATAATTAATTAATCAGTTAACAATGGCGTCTTGTTATAAAAAAAATCTCTATTTAATGTTGATAAACAACAAGGCAGGAAGTTAAAATCAATTGTTGTATTGAACTTCCATACCGTGGAAAATTCCTACGCCCATTAAAAAAAATAAACAATTGTAAAGTTTCTAAGGATAAATTGAGCCTTTTCAGGGTTCCGTACCCCAAAAGGCAAAAACGAAGCCTATAGGATCACTTTGTTATCCGTTAGTATCTGTATGTCAAGACTATTTATCTCGAGATCGCGTGGAGGCATCAAGCTTAAAATAATATCAAATATTTAGTCACAGAAAAATCAAACTTCTAATTCAACGTAATCAAAAGATACAAGTACATTTATACATAGATTTAGCATAAGTATAGTATGAAAAGCGCCGCTAAAACAAAACCTATAAAGTACTTCCCATGGACCTACAGTTATGAAATTAGACACGAAGTGAGACTTTAGTCTAGCATAAATAAAGAAAAAATCCGAAAAGTGAAAATGTAACGAATTTCATAGAAAAACATCCTTACAAACTTATATTGTTAATTAATTTTGCACAAAAGGAATTTGTCAATTATTAAAAGACATACTCCCTGTTGACCTACAATCATGAAATTGATACGGAAAACTCGGTAGGCGATTCCGACTCGCGCTTAACCGGTTTTTTTCATACAATACAGACTTGTCTTGAACTCGAGGAGCTATAAATACTAATCAAAAGTGTATATAGTATATATGTATAAAGGCCGATAAATTAGATTCAGCAGCATCTTCGCCCATGACTCATACGACGAATTAATTCCGCAAGCAATCATTTATTGATAAGTACGAAGTATGAAGGGTCGATTGGCTAATGAGAGCCGCACCGGGAATGATAACAAGCGAGTTGCGGGGTCGGTCGGCTTTGAAGTGATAACGAACTGGCTGCGTTGTGCGATGAGCTTCGGAGTTCGGTTTCGGAAGACGACGATTCTAAATATTGAACGCTAAGATAAAAGCGAAATTGATAAGGGCAGCGTTAGAGCCTTTTATTAAATTGTTACATTCTCTTCATCTTACATAATGGGATTATAGTAAAAATGTCTTCAAAAAAATATCATTAAACTAAATTGAATTAAAGAATATAGCAACAACATTCTATAATAAAGTTTTGTATGTTACTTGATAATAACAAAATATGTATAAATAATAATAATAATACCGAAACCGTATCATAATTAAGCTCTTCATTTAATTTCACAGTTCGCTCGGATTAAACGAACGGCGGGTTGCTGATAGTAAATTAAATATGTTAATAATTAAAATGCGTACTTAATAATAATAACATATTTAATATATATATAAATTTCATTAAAACTAAAATTGGTTTTCGGATTAATCGATCTTAAACAATAAATTTATGTAATATCTTTTTATTTTCTTATCAAGAAGACTAAAATAAAATAAAAGATGCCTTTTAGAAAACATAACTAAATTGAACATCGCTGTGCCCTCATTTATCTGGTTAACGTCAGTACTCGCCCGCCACGTTACGATCGACCGACAATGTAATAAGCGTTTAGCTATCTCAAGCAATCTTAAGAAAATCTGCATGTACCAAATATGGTAAATTCATTGATCAAGTTCTAAAATGTTGCTATATTGCACAAAATAGACGGAAATATTTGATTTTTTTATTACTTTTTAACGTTATAAACTATATTTAATATAATTACAGACTGTAATGTACTGAAAACGATAAGATTCAAACGTTTATATAATAATGGTCTTTCGAAGAAATCAAGTCTTTATTTTAATCCTTTTATTAGATAATACTATTAGTAAGTAGATAAATTCGAATTATTAAAATAAGTTGATAAACTCACCTTATTCGACGGGTTAATTAGAGCGTACGGAAGACCGGTGGGCGTGTCGAAAGCTGGTAACAGAGCATCCGCAACCTCTTCCGCCTTGTCGCGGAACATAGTGTCCCCGGTCAGCGCGTAACACGAGAGCAGACCACCCACAAAGCGAATAGTCGTTTCGAACACTGAGAGGTCAGAGTCCTGTAAGCATTTAGTTATTTACATTTATTTATAAATCAATCCAGAAGCCAATGATTCATCATTAATTAAAAATTAAAAAACTGTGTTTATTATTATTAAGTTATAAATTATTATTTACTAAAAATAATTTATTACTATTAATAAACAAATATGCAGACACTACGTGTTATATATTATCTGTGCAAATTTAGATAATATGATAATATATCAGTCAAGTTTGCGTATTAATTTCTATCTATTTATTTACTATAAGATTACATATTTTTTTAGTAAAGAATCTAAATTTGTTGAAGGTCATGTAGTGCATTTATTTATACTTCATAAATTTGGACATCGTGGCGCAGCGGTGCAGTGTCTCATTGTAAACAAGACGGTTTTGGATTCCGCGCCCACTCGAGGAATATATCAATTATTTTCATATCATTGCATGCAAGTCTACTTGCCTTTTAAAAAAGCTTGAATCTACTTTACTTTCTACAAATTACACGATAAGTAAACCAATCAAAGATATGTATCAGCAATCAACATACAGCAAAATAGACAGTACAACACAGTTAACACAGTAGTTTTCAAGCAATTAGAGCGGCATAGAATACATTGACTTTGAATGTGTGACCCTTCTACATATGTGTTAAAGTTCAAACTAGCTTCGCTGTTGATTTCAATAGTACTACTGAGAAAATTAACATCCTATTCAATTAATGGCGCCTACTTTGCGGTTCACTTTTCAGTCAGAGAGATGCTTATTAAAACCACACTACAATACGAACAGTACGCTTGTTTTAGCATTTGTTATTTTTTTTCGTTCAACAAATATTATTCTGTTGACTAATGGATGACCTACTTACACTGCGTTGTCCGCCGTCTCTAAGCACATGTACCGTTCAGAAGCACAAGATTAATATATTTCACAATTAATATGTAAAGATAAGACTTCGATTCTATAGAATTCGAGTAAACGTTTAATAAACGAATTTAAAATCTTCACATTAATTATTTTTTATATAATAGTGTTAATTTGTTTTTTTTTGTACCAGGTTTATTAATATATATTTTTTAACTTTAAAATAAGAAAATGCAATGTAGTTAAAAAAATATAACTTTTTCAACTGAAACTTAATGAGATATTTTTGGGTAAAGGACTTTTAAAATATGTCCTCTCGGCTTGCCTCTCCTTAATTATGTCTATGGTTGTTTAGGCTTCTTTTTTAAGAAATAATATTTAATAAAACAGTCAACATGCCAATATGTAATAAATATAAAAATAGATCTTTGTTTTGTCCATTTTGACATTAGAGTACAACGATAAAGTAATAATATAGGTTTTTTCATTGAAGTTTGGTAATAAGCATATAACTACAGTATATCCCACGTATTTTTATTATTACACCAGTTAACTCGCTTCGATAAGAATATAAACCGAAAATAATCGTCGAATGTTGTCATTACTCATAATGCAAATGGGTTTTTTTAAATATGTGATAATGAATCTATGTATATATATATATACAATTTTAAAATCATATAGCAGTCATTTTTATTAGCTTTCGCTTGAACTAAGATATGCCTGCCAATATCCCGCGGTATAAAAACAGATATATACTTTAGTACTTCGTTATTCTGTCTATTCAACGATACCTCACTTGACATAATTTATCGATTTATTTTTTATTTCGACAATATGGCGTCTGGTGGTCGCGGTATTAAAATTTTAATTATCTTAATGTTTTTATTGAGACTTACACAGTTAAACGAATCGATTAACGTTTGGTATCTACAACGCCAAATAGGAACAAATATACATAGAGAGCCTAATGGTATTCTAAAGACATTGACTGTTGAGTGTTGAGAGGCCGAACTTAACGCCACACTTTGCCACGACACCAGAGCGAAAAATAAAAATATTAAATATTTCATTTCCTTGAGCGGGAATCGAATCCACAACCTGTCGCGTTTACAGTCACTGGCCTCTATATTTAACTTATATAGTATATCGGAATACATATATATGTATATCTAATCAAAGCTTCTACACACAACTAAATAGGTATAGGACACGTGATAGATAAAGTCGACGCCACATTAACAATATCAGATGTCAAATGTCAAGGAAACACGTTATTTCATAGATAATAACATTTTTACCACAGTTTTTTTTTTATAATAAATAATAATTCTTTATAATGATAAACAACTCACAATCTCATATATGTGGAAGTGCTCGCTGATCCAATCTCTCCCTTCTCTGAACTCATCCATGAGTCCCATGATGTAGAGAGTGTCCATGCCGTCGACTATGGTGGCGCCGAGGTCACCACCACCGAACACGCTCGTGAGATGCGCGCGTTTCGATATCGGCTTCAATTCGTTCTTACCCCACGCGTACAGTTTGTAATTATTCCAGGCGTGCTTCATCATCTGGAAAAAAGTAAGTTTTACAATCGCAACTAATATCCGACTAATTAGTTAAGAAAAAGACCAGTCGTGGCGCAGCGGCACGAGATGTGACTTTAAAACCGTCTGGTTGTGGGTTGGATCCCCACTCGAGGAGATGAAATATTTACGGCGTTAAGTTGTGCCACTCAACACGCAATGCCTCCAGAATTCGGCAGGAAGTGAGGAACGGAGTGTCTTAACACTGGGTTCTCTCTGCCTACCCTGCTGTGTGCGGGATACAGCGTGAAGCTGATTTAATTTGATTTTTAATTTTTAGTTAAAGAAAAGTTGATAGAAACAAATTTACAATATATTTGTTGTGTAAACAGAGTTCCTCTTTCATTGGCGTTGCTTGTAACCATAACTTTCTACAGTTCCCACATTTTCCGCTCAAAGGTGCCGCGACACAAGTCTTTTAAAGAGCTCGTAAAGCCCCGCCTCGGAGCGCAAGTTTTAATCTCGGCCGCTCTGCGCAACGAGTCAACTAATGAAAGGATATCGGACTTTCCACGGAACCATTAATTATTATTAGATTCCGCCAACTTTGTGAAGTGTCTCCAATGACTTGGAACATTACCAGTTAACATTTAAGGAAAATGAAGATCGAATTGTAATCATTTACACGATGTACTTTTAAATTCCACAAATGTGTTTTTTTTTAACTTCACGCTTTTTCACAAAAAAAACAAAACCAGCTTCACGCTGTATTCCGCACGCAACAGGATAGGCAGAGGGAACCTCGTGTTAAGACACTCCGTTCCCCACTTTCCGCCAAATTCTGGAGACATTGCGTGCTGAGTGGCGGAACTCAACACCGCGCTTTGCCTCGACACCAGAGCGAAGAAATGAAAATATAAATGTAAATAAATATTTCACTTCCTCGAGTGGGGATCGAACCCACAACCAGTCGATTTTACAGTCACACTTTGCGCCTCTGCACCACTTCGGCCGCCATATTAAGACACTCTTAGTAGAATTCTAGATGCATTGCGAGTTGAATGGCGGAACACATCGGAGGAACAAAAACCCACAACCTTCGCGTTCACAGATACACGCTTGTGCGCCTGTGCTGCGACGGCCTCGAACGTTTTTATAAATCTTTAATGTAAACAATAGCATATAACTATTCGTAATTAGCTTCATAAAATGTCATCCGTTACGTAAGCAAAATACCGGTTTAGAGAACCAGTAGGTACGATATGGAAAATGTGTGAGTTTACGCATACTTCAGTTGAATGTGGTGTTGTGTTTAATTAAAGCAATTTTTATGCTTTTTACATGTATTACATAAATATTAATAGCGTAGAGTAGAGCTCTGGAAGAGGCGTAAAGTGAAACTGCATATGGTTTAATCTGAATGAAAGCAATAAAGACAATAATTTTGTCAATTTACAAACTTCCCGGTGATACCTGACTCTACCACCATCCGAGATTATCGAAAAGGTGTCAAGTTATAATTTTACGTTACAAAAATATTGTATTTTATAGCTATTCCACACATGACTAATGATATATAATTCAAGCTAGAGATTGATCAGGTTACTTTTACTAAACTGTAAAGAAAAATTATATTAAGCATAAAAGTCACACCTTTATTCGACTATCAGAATCCACAATTTATTTCTCACTCTCTCCGATAGTGGTTTACTAAATTATGTTAATTTAAAAATATATATATAAAAAGTTCCATAATTTTAATTTTTGCCTTATAGAAAACATACTAAAATAGTTACATACATCGACAACGTGCTGTCTCTTTATGGATGTCGAGTTATCTGCAGTTGCTTCAGAGATGGAAGGCACGTTGGCCGCCCAGCGTGCCGAACGCGCCATTCGCTCCATATGCCCATGTTTATTTTCAAGCCGGGAAACGTGAACCAGCAACAGCATAGTCGATGCAAACACCGTGCCAAATGTGGCCGCTCGGATTAATTTACGCATATTTAATACCAAAAACGTAATTCTATTTCAAAATTACATTATACACTTGTATAGGCAATATAACAAAATAATTATTAATTATATCGTTTTTCCTTGTAGACTAAATTTTAACACAAAATATACTTTATTAAAAGTAGTATAAATTCGATTTAGTTAAATTGCGTTAGCACAGCGCGACTGCGGGCGTGCGGGCGCGCGGTTCTAACTTATCTGAGATATGGCGAATGTTAAACGCGTGAGTGCTGCTCGCACGTTATCAGTTAGGCCGATTGGTTTGTAATCTGAATGAGTTTTGAGATGGCACTCATAAATAATAAAACATAGTGACAAACAGTTAAACAAAATTTTAATAATACTATAATATATTAAGTCCATATGATTAGTTTTATCTAATTTTATCATAGTAGCGACTACTAGCGACCAGCTCATGGCTTCGCCCGCTTTAACTACATAATTATGTATTTTCATATTTGAATTAATTTCGTGATCTGACTGAATATCATATAATTTTTAAAGGGAATATCCATAGATTGAAAACTAAAATAATGAATTGAAGATTGAAAACTAAAGTTACAGTTACAGTGCATCCAATAAAGCAGTTATTTTATAGCAATTTTGTCAATTAAAATTGTATTGACATAACTATTATATTAATTTATTCAATTGGATGATTTCAATAAATTAAATAAAAAATGTTAAGACAGCTGCATTTAAATCGATTTAGCCGTTTCTGAGATCATCGTGCACAAATGTTCAGTTCGTTTGTGTAAACCGAGACAGAAGACAATCATTGTTTTGTATTCCATTATTATATTGAT
Organism: Heliconius erato x Heliconius himera; assembly: GCA_013421005.1. Classification (NCBI taxonomy): domain Eukaryota; kingdom Metazoa; phylum Arthropoda; class Insecta; order Lepidoptera; family Nymphalidae; genus Heliconius; species Heliconius erato x Heliconius himera. The sequence goes on from JAATLQ010025419.1 coordinate 39,684, forward strand.
GAATGTCCCTAATAATATATAGCTATTGTCTTAAGCAAATTTTATAATAACATAAAACGTATCAGATTTATAATAAAATATTTAGGAAACCAAAATAAAAACAAGACACGATCGTTTAGTAAACACGGAGCTCTTTAACAATTTCATATTGAGATATCAATAGGTAATAAAGAAAATAATAATTATTAGATGAAATATATATTGGCGCAGGGGCATAAACGTGTGACTGCAAAACCGACAGGTTGTAGGCTCAATTTTGTCCACCTTGGTGTCGAGACATAGCGCGGCGTTGAGTTCCGCCACTCAACACGCAATGTCTCCAGAATTGGCGGCGGTAAATAAAGAACGGAGGGTTTTAGCCCTAGGTTCCTCTACCTACCCTGCTGTGTGCGGGGTACCTACAGCATGAAATTTATAAAATGTAAATAGCCTAGCGTAAATGTTTAAACTATACACTACATACATACTAGAGACTACATGTATTTTTATATTTAAAATTGTGAAAAATAATAAGTTAAACACTAGTTTAACTTATTATTTTTCAGCTACTAAGCTGAACTAGTAATATAAGAACAATACACCTAAAAAGATGTACAATTTTAAAACTCTACCATAAATATATTGGCAACAAACATAAATCTCGTTTAAATTCCAATCTTGCCAAGACATTGGAATTGCTACAAATAGTTTCTACTTTATCTCTCGCAAAAACAGTAGGCGATAGTAAAAAAAATTAGAGACGCCAAGTTAGAAACGGCAATATGTGTCGAGAACTAATCTGGCCCGGTAATTAAGTACGAGCGCCGACGACGACTGCACTACGACCCGCGTAAATCTGGAATTCAGCTTATTTATTGCTACGACCCGACCAACATAAACCTATTTCTTTTTGTACTTCTTCTAATTTTTAATAAATCGTTCGATATGTAAAATCAGAATAGTAGTTCTGCTTAGTATATAATTATTATTACTTTTTTTGAGGCTAGTCGTGGCGCAGGGGCAAAAAATGTGACGGTAAAACCGACTGGTTGTGGGTTCGATCCCCACTTGAGGAGATGAAACATTTACTTAAATTTATATTTCCATTTCTTCGCTCTGGTGTCGAGGACAAGCACGGCGTTGAGTTCTGCCACTCAACATGCAATGCCTCCAGAATTCGGAAGTGGGGAACGGAATCTCTTAACACTAGGTTCCCTCTGCGTACCCTGCAGTATGCGGGAGACAGCGTGAAGCTGACTTAAAATTTATCATTTTCTATATATATTTGATAAATCATTTCATTTTAATAATATTTATTTTTATATTAACAATTCATATCTGTATTAACAAATAACAATGCAATAAATACATTGCTATTGTATTTTTATAGAGGTAATATACTATTTATAAGTGTGAAAGCGGTAGTTGTATAAGAATATTTTATTACTGTGTATCTCTTGAATATGTAAATATTTACGAGGAGTTCGTGTACGAGTGTCGCCGGCACTAAACATACATACCTACCTAGTATAACATATATTATAGTAAATAAATAAAATAAATAAAACAGCTTCAGGCTGTATCCCGCACACAGCAGGGTAGGCAGGGGAAACCTAATGTTAAGACACTCCGTTTCCCACTTTCTGCCGAGTTCTTTTGAAATAGGAAAGGATTGTCACATTAGTTGTCGAAAGGAATAAATATAAATGTATATAAATATTTCACTTCCTCGAGTGAGGATCGAATCCACAACCAGACGATTTTACAGTCATACTTTGTCGCCTACGCCACGACTGACTTCTCCTATATAGTTAAATACGTTACATTAAATCTAGACGAGAATATTGTTTTCACGATCCATATATTACTAAGCAAACAGTGTTGTTTATACCTTAGGTCCAGTCACAAAAACATAAAAGACAAGCTTGTACAAAGATTTAACCTTAGCAAAAGATATAGGGAGTGTGTAAACGATAAATTACTACTAAAATGTTCCCAGTGTCGTCCGCCGTCGTCTAGCAAAATATGGTTGAGGACAATGGTCGGTCTGCACGCCACCCACAAGTGGTCCGGCTGGAGGTGTCAAATCGTCGCTGGCACTGATCGATTGCGACCCGACTCGGACGCTCGCACTCTCTTTCCTACATAACACATTAGATGTCGAATGTTTTATAGATATATACTGTACTGTGGAAGCTCTACTTTTTCCATACGTCGTGAGTAAACTGAACTAGGTATAGGTTAAAATTTAAACATAGATGAAATAAATAAATAAAAAGAGTTATCATTGAAAGACATGTTTAACACCCTGATCAGGATTCGGGACGCCATAATAAAAAGAAGAACAGAACTGATCAGGATTGTTTTCATTGTTAAATTATGTTTCGTACAAATTGACACATAGCTTTTTAAAAATAGCGCCTGTAATTTTAGAGACTATATTTTTTTTTGCTTCACGCTATATTATAGCATATATAGCATTTATGCAGGGTAAATAGAGGGAAATTAGTGTTAAGATATTCCGTTCTCTTTTTCCGCCCAATTTTCGAAACATTGCGCATTGAGTGTAGAAATACTTGCTTTTTCGTTAGAGAGCGAGTAGAAATCGAGCCTACAACGCGCAACGGTGTGTCGTTTTATTATTATAAATCTAAAATAAAAACAAAAAAAAAACAATAAATACGTGTTTAAACCAAATAGATTTTTAAAACAGTTCAACTTCAGCGCCCATAGTTGAATTTGAAAATAAATGATTGTGAGTAATAGCTAACACCACTAGAAAAATGCATTATTTATTATTGACGTTATACAAATGCCGGTATTTGCATAAATGAAATTTGCAACATAAAGTTTTTTGTATAATTTGCAAGTTAAGTAAGTAATCTTTAAATAACGTCGCCAGTCTGCCCTCGTTTCTGTTTCTTTGCTTCCTCTAACCAAGCATTTTTTTCAAACGGTTTCAAGTATATTCAAAGATTTTTTGTATTTTTTTTTATGTGAAATTTATATATATATATATATATATATATATATATATATATATATATATATATATATATATATATATATATATATATATATATATATATATATATATATATATATATATATATATATATATATATATATATGTATATATATATATATATATGTATATATATATATATATATGTATATATATATATATATATGTGTATGTATGTATGTATATGTATAGGTACGCAGAGGGAATCTAGTGTTAAGACACTCCGTT
>JAATLQ010025419.1:43015-69118 GCA_013421005.1 Heliconius erato x Heliconius himera
GGCAGAATTCAACAGCGCGCTTAACGTCGACACCAGAGCGGAGAAATGAAAATATAAATTTAAGTAAATATTTCATCTCCTCGAGTGGGGATCGAACCCACAACCAGTCGGTTTTACAGTCACACTTCGTGCCGCTGCGCCACGACTGGCCTCATACATATATAATAAAACATAAAAAATAATAATACATACATATAGACGGTAGTATTTATTTACACTTATATATTTTGAGTTAACTATATTTAGCAACAAGATTTATTGCATCGACACAAGGACGGCGAACGTTTTTTACTAATGGAAAATCTGCATAATGGGACATTCCCCTACTGATTCGATTCGTTTGAAAATGTTAGCCCGTCTCGCTGCTGCTTTTCCTTTAATGGACTCCTGCTATTCACTTAGAAAGTTTTTTTTAGCTTTACGTTGTGGAATATACGCACGCAAGCACAGTTAAGACTTCTGGAGGCATTGTTGTGAAGTGTTGAGTAGCAGAACTCAACGCCGCGCTTTGCCTCGACACCATAGTAAAGAAATAAAAATATTAAATATTTCTTTTTCTCGAGTGGGAATAGAACGACTGCGCCACAACTGGCATCACCCTTCTTCAACTTAGAAAGGTTTTTATATATAGTATTTGTAAGATATTTAACAGTATACGCACTGCAGAGTGCTTCTATGTGACTTTCTTTGCAAAGTTAAAAAAGTTCGATCAGCATCGCGACAAAAATGGGTAAAGCGATGCCCTCGTAAGCGATATCCAATATCGACGTACCCTTGAGCAAAGTCGTGTTTCACGTCTATTATAGTGGAGCTATCAAAGAGCTTTGTCAGACCAGTACTCCCCTAACTGAATCAGGCTAAATGATTCATAGTCTAAAGTTCTAAATAATGAAATACTTTTACGTGGATGCAGAAGTTTTTGTTTTTAAAACTATAAATTTGGCTGAAACATAAATCTGATTATTAATATCACGTTGGTTGGTTAAAACTGAAGAATAATAGGTTAATATGCTACAAACAACATAGTACATACTATATAAATTATTATCATGTTTTTACATAAGTATATATGTATTCTTTTTTCTAGCGAAACTCAAAAGAAAAAGTTTTTCATCCAATTATTTAATTTTATATTATATCAGTATGGTATTTTTATAGATGTTTAAATAATTTTATTTTACTGTACTGTAATTTGCAAATATTAGTGTCACTGTCAAACAGAACAGCAAAAATAAATTTCCCCAAAAGCCCAGGCCGTGTATTATGCCATGGACAATGCAAAACCAATTTGTGTAGATTCGTCGGCCCCGGGGGCGTATTCGAATAAATATTTTGATAGAATACAAGCAGAGTGAGCATCATTTATCATAATCAAGTTGACGTCGTGGCCGAGTCCACCACACCTTCTGTTCTGAATATTCACAGCGTATTTTATGCAAAAATGCTGCTAATACGATGTTCTATTTCAAATATATGTTAGGCATTTAATAAAATATATAATGGATGATAGTGAGATTATTACGACGCAACGAAATACACGATTGAAATAATTTTATTATAATGACCGACCGTCACACTACGGCGAACATCAAAGAGTAGAAATAAACTTATATAGTTACTTGTCTAATATATTTGTGAAATATGAAAGCAGTATATAATATTATTTTATCTTTATTTTATATCTTAAATCTTATTTTGTTATATAAATAATATAGGTACTTAAGCATAAAAGAAATGTATATCATTTCTTTTATGCTTTTTAGTAAACAATGATGGGATATTATTTTTTTGTGGCAAAATAAATAAATATTATAAACACATTTTGCTCTTTGTGAAAATGTTACCAAGTGGCCAGTAGGTTAAACTATCGGTTACGAGAACATAAGCTCTAGGCCTGGTCTAATTATATTAAAAATTCAGAGATTAAAATACCAATAGAAATAATGGAAACACTATTAATTGTGCAATATTACATTATATCTTAAAAATAAACAACATCTCAGGTCACCAGCAATAAAACCAATTTGAAAGAAATAAAAAAATAAACAACATTATGTAAAAATATACATATGTAAAAACATTACAACAATTTGGCATAAAGTGGTAAGAATGCGTTACTCTACGGAAGCTACTTAATGATTTTTACGTTACAACGAAACGATCGATTTTCGAAGGTCGGAACGCTTAAAAGAAAAGCCTCATGAATACCGGTAAAGGTATGGAGCTAAGAATTCCAACATTACTGAAGGTTGAAATAACAAACATTCGAAATAAATTTTACTTATATAATCCAATATTAGCATGTTAGTGTTTGGTATTTGACGATCAATATAAAGAAAGCGCTAAAGACAGGTTGTTCGAAAATGACATACTGCGCATCTCCACTATTTTGTGGATACAAAATAGATAGATACAAAAAAGGTTAGGTAAGCTTATTTTATTGAATATCTTTCATATAATTGTGTCAGTATTTTGACTCAAATGTCAAACTTAACAATATTATGAAAGGACGTTAAAAATTTGATTAAAGCTGTAAGAAAAATAATTTAATTTGAAGATTTCCCTTAAATTATACATTTTACTGTATTGTATTTTTTTTGTTATGTACAATTTCTCTAGTAATACCAAAAGACAACGGTTAATCCTTAAACCTTGAACGACAAAATATAGAAATTTTAATTTCAACAACTGAGTTTTTGTCTTTACGTACAAAAGCAGTGAGTGCTATATCAGTCCTTTCTATATTTTCATACACTTTTAGATATAGGGTTTTTTTGCATAATGTAACGTTAAATCAAACCGCAGAAACGAACATTCATAATTTATGTAAAACAAACATTTAAAGGTTTACAATATAAACATTGAGACTGAGGCTATCGTGGCGCAGAGGGAGTGTCTGACTTCGAATACGATGGAAGTGATGAGTAGTGGGGATTCAGGCGGAGGCGGAACTTTGGTAAGTAAAGGCGAGTTCCGCCGCTCAACTTGCAATGTCTCCATTTCAAAATACATTTACAGAGAGAGAGAGAGAATTTAAAGTTACACTTTAGCACAAGAGCCTTGTCCACTTAAGATTATTGTTAAATGTCAGACGTATTTAAATATGATGAACCATTTGAATATTATTTTTTCCTAAGAAAGATTATCTACATTTGTTTTATTTATAGAATGAAAACCTATAATTTCTGTCCGCTGTTGTTTGGGCACATTAATAAATAAAAGCAATTATATGGCCAAGCCGTGAGCGGTGATCGCTTTCAGTCCTAGTATATACTCATCAACTATAGTATATTAACACCAAAATATCTTTTCCTTTAAAATGAACACAAGCACGAATTTGAATCGTATTTTATCATTGAATAAATATTTACTAACCAACTGTACAGTAGTAGATACATATTCTCAAATCCTATTAAACGTTCGGTAACGGCATTGCGTTTACCCCATTCCACTCCATTGCCAACAATTTCTAATAGGCGGTGGTACGTATAGACACACCAATTTAAATTTATAAACGCTGCATGTAAGCGCAGCCAATGAAACGGCCATTGAGGCTTTAACTGCCGCCAGCGCTCTATTTGTTCACGCAGGACGGAAGTTCGTGTAGGCGTGCATCGCAAACTACCTTGTTTCCGTAAGTGCACACACTCTACCTAATATATTTATGTATAGAACTCCATCGGCATCTACCGATACACATAGGTATATGGGAGATACCCAATAGTATTTATACATAAATACAAATCAGATATATGAAATTGTTTAAGCGTGATACAACAACAATACAACAAGAAATTTCTTGGTTTCATAAGACTTTATTATCTATAGTGCTTCTAAAATTCTACTTTCTAATTTCATAAATTCAATATAAAAAAAAGGTCAGTCGTGGCGCAGGGGCGCAAAATGTGACTGTAACATCGACTGGTTGTAGGTTCGATCCCCACTCGAGGAGATGAAATATTTATTTACATTTATATTTTCATTTCTTCACTCTGGTGTTGAGGTAAAACGCAGCGTTGAGTTCCGCCACTCAACACGAAATGCCTCCAGAACTCGACAGAAAGCGGGAAACGGAGTGTCTTAACACGAGGTTTCCTCTGTCTACCCTGCTGTGTGCGGGATACAGCGTGAAGCTAATTAAATTTGATTTTAACATAAAAAATAATTTGGTACCTGTATCTATATTGTAGCATCTGTGACCAAGTTATTTATCGAAGGCACGCGTAAAATTAAATTACGAGTACGGGGGCGGTTTTCTATTAGCATCGATAAAAGTTACTCTGTATTTTATTAGTATAAAATTATAAGTGAAGTCGAACGTTGTCATTTTATTTTCATACAAAGTTGAGTAGAGTAGAGAGTTTTAGAGACATGACATCAAATAAAATGGCATGTGTGATTTAGGTTTTTGATTATAAATTGGTTTTTTTTCGTGTATTTTACTCATTGAATTTCACGGCGGATTCGAAGCAACCTATTAATAAAATTATAGAATCCGAGATTTAATAATTAGCCACAAGCTTTTAGGGTAAACATTATATTAAAAAAATATTTTATTTTAAAAAATACTAATTAAATTTTTAAAAGTATAAATACTTCATGGTAAACTAAATTTAAATTATAAACATTTAAGTGATAAATAATAAAATAACAGTTTGACTGTGCTACACTGCTTTCATCTTTAGTGTGGATAAACTTTATTCGTTGCGGCAGTAAGCTCTCGAATTTAGAACTTTAAGTCTCCTCGGCTGCAGTAAATCTTGCACTGAGACCTGCGCCTTCTTTGCCAATCTCAAGCTACCGCACTTTAATAATCTCAAGTCTCAAGGATAACTTAAAACTTAATATTTCTCTCAAGCCTTGAAGGCTTGTGATGATTGTTTTCGTGTTCGGAACTCTCTTTACTTTCTAGATTTTCCACCCATTTAGATATTACGTACCAAGTGACACAACTTATATTTTCATTTCTTCGCTCTGGTGTCGAGTTCTGCCATTCAACACGAAATTCCTCCAGAAATCGGCAGAAATTGGGGAACGGAGTGTCTTAACACTAGGTTCCCTCTGTCTACCCAGCTCTGTGCGGGATACAGCGTGAAGCTGAAGTGACACAATTCAATCCCGCACTCTATCTTTACAGTTCAGTAGGTACATATAATATACTATGAGAGCCTTTAACAATACTTTTGCCTAAATCAGATCATCTTACAAGGTGCATTATGCAATGCAACAACATTCGATAAAAATATAAAAAATAATATTAAGAACATAAAAGTGTAAAATGATTTTATTATTATGATCATCAAAAATAAATCAAACTGAACCACTAAATTAACTGAAAAATCTGTTGTAGTTCTACATAAAATATATACAAGAAACGCCTTGAAAGAAAAGTGAAAATAGAGTCTTAGTAACAAAAAAAACTAAAAAAGATTTATTTGAAGAGATAGTTCTTAGTAACATTTACGATGTTCAATCGGGCTGCAAAGAGCCTGCGACACGGAAAAGGCGGTTAGGATACTCGAGAAATCGTGATGGACCTGAGCATCCGTTTTACTTTCAAATTCTTACTACCAACTCCTAAAGTCATGAAGATGTAATTGAAATCTCCTAAAGTAAATGCCGAATTTTCCACAAATATTTTATCTATAGGAATTTACCTAATTATCGTCGTGTATTTTTTAAATAATTATTACCCGTTTGCGCGACGGAAAGAGGGTAATGAATTTATTAGTCTACGTATGTACGTTTGTTTATATGTGGCGTTGTAGAGACCCAACACATTCGACTGGTTTTGATGATTCTTACGTCAATCGATTCGTCTTAGCCTTGCAGTCGCCACAAAAAGACAACATAACAACAATTAAAATACACCATGACATCAACCACACACCATACATATCAATATAAAAAAAATCAAAATCGAACTATGTCAAGTGGCGTATCGTTGAATAAGTATTAAAAAATAAGATTATTTTTTAACGTAGTACTTTAAACCGTTATGATTTAAAGTTGTTTTACGAACCATTCTTGCTACTTTTTGTCTGTTAATCTTAATGAACGATAAGCGTCTTTTTTTCTTTTTAGTTTTTATGCAGTTTGCTTTTTGTATATATATGTTCTATTTACCATCTAAATTGATATCAGCACAATTTAAACATTTAAAGAAATCTATGCAACGTTGATCCATATCATACCATATCATATACATATACCATTTATATATAACATTTATATTTTCTAGAACCATTCCTGGTTTCTAGAGTATATGCGACAATATTGCTTGTTGAGGCCGGGGCAAACTCGAACACAAAAAGGGCGGGCTAAGGATCAAAAGACTGGCATGACGCGAGCGGTAATCATATTCACTTTTGTTATCCCTTGATGCTTGAAGGTTCACAAAGGAAATGCTTATTTATACTAAGTAACTAATAATTGAATTGAAATCGTATATAGGTTTTATTTCATTATTTAACTATAATTCAGTTTCATCAATATGAGGTTGTATAACGTTAAACTAAATATTTTCTTTTTATGGCAGATGAGTACTGAAACTTAAAGCCGCAGATCTAAATATGATTAAAAATTATATATTTCACTAGCTAATAATTGTAGTTTGATACTACTCTGAAAAATAATTGTCTTTGCCCTCATACGAAGTCGCAACGCAATGACTTTTAAAATTGGAGGAAGTGGAAAACAGAGTTTGGAGATTCTTTCTGTATGTCCTGATATATGACGATAGCAAATTTTTCCGTTAAACATGTTATTTTTAGAATAATTGATTGAAATATTTACCTAGACATCAGATATATTGGAACGGTGAACGTAAAATCGTATAAAAGAATATCAATGCAGAAGATACGAAATGTGAATGCAGATAAATGTAATACTCGTTCGTAGTGTAACATTTTCTTCGGTAATATCGGGTCTAGAGCGGCGCTGCACCTCATCGCTCAGTGTCCCGCAGCTATTGACTAGACCCCAAGCGTTTTGTGAATGCGAAATAACTACAACTTTGAAAGTCATTTTCAATTTTATTGAGATTTTTGTGAATTTTCTCTCGCCTCATGCGAACTTGTTATATTTGAAATTCGAAAATAACTTTATATTAGGTATTGGACAAATCGCACTCCACCAGCACACGTACGATTGATCTCAAGAAATAAAAATAAAAATCAGCTTCACGCTATATCCCGCACACAGCAGGGTAGGCAGAGGGAACCTAATGTTAAAACACTCCGTTCCCCATTTTCTGCCGAATTCTGGAGGCATTGCGTGTTTGAGTGGCAGAACTCAACGCCGCGCTTATCCTCGACACTAGAGCGAAGAAATGGAAATATGAATTTAAGCAAATATTTCATCTCATCGAACGCACAATCAGTCGGTTTTACAGTCACACTTTGTGCTCCTGCGCCACGACTCATATATATATACTTTATATTAGTTATTGGACAAATCGGATTCCACCAGCACACGTACGATTGATCTCAAGAAATAAAAATAGATAGATAAATTATGAAAATACAAGTTAAAGGTTAGATTTAATATTGATTTAATATTAATGTTTGAAAATATGAATTCACTCTAACATTTTTATTGATACTTTGTGGATGGTAAAAACATAATTAAATCGTAGGTAAATTATAGAAAAGACAAAAGAGATTTCGAAATTTATTGTACATGGTTAGTTTCTATAATTTTTTGCCCTTCAAATTCTAATTAAAATTTGTAACTTTATAATATATAATTTATATTGTTTTTACAAAAACTGAAAGAAGCAAATCAATGTTGTAATGATTATTTGAGAACCACTACCATTAATATAAACGATTGGTATATTTAAAATATCTGTAATTATCAAATATTTTGTGAGAAGATTATTGATAAGTCTCTATTAAAAACAGTAATACTATGAACAATATCAATAAAATAATCATCTAATCCTGTGTTGAATAGATAAATATATTAATATTTATATTTCTAAATAATATATAAAATCTATTTATACAAACATATATGTAGTATAGAAAATGTCTACACAGAGTTTCAAAATTAATTTTCAATATTGGGTCACAGAATATAAACAATAAGTGCGGTGTAACATAAACGAAAAAGCGAACAACAATCATGCGGGTAGATTAAGCTCTCGACTGTCCGACAAACAACGAGCTATGACGTATACATGTTATATACTAGGAGGCCAGCCGTGGCGCAGGGGTACAAAGTGTGACCGTAAGCGCAACTGGTTGTGGATTCGATCCCCACTCGAGGAAATTAAATATTTATTTAAATTTATATTTCCATTTCTTGTTCATGTTAAAGGTTAGATTTAATATTAATAAAGTAAAATTCATAGTATGAAGAGTGATTGAAGTAAAATGATTGGCGATGGTGAATATATTTTAATTATTAATGTTTGGAGATGCGATTCACTTTAACATTTTTATTGATACTTCGTGGATGGTAAAAATATAATAAAATCGTAGGTAAATTATGGGAAAGACAAAAGATATTTCAAAATTTATTGGGTCCATGGCTAGGTTATATAACTTTTTGCCTTTTCTAATTAAAATTTGTAACTTTATAATATGTAATGTATAATCCATATTCTTTTTACAAAAAACCGAAAGAAGCAAATCAATGTTGTAATGATTATTTGAGAACTCCTACTATTAACATAAACGATTGGTGTCGTATCACATTTATAATATCTGTAATTATCAAATGTTTTGTGGGAAGATTGTTAACAAGTAATATCTATTAAATACAGTAATATTATCAACAATCCCCATTCGGGGAAATGAAATATTTATTTAAATTTACATTTTCATTTCTTCGCTCTGGTGCCGAAGCAAAGCGCGGCGTTGAGCTCCGCCAATCCTCAACACGCAATGCCTCCAGAATTCGGCGGCAACTGAAGAACGGAGTGTCCTAACACTAGATTCTTCTCTTGCCTATTCTGCTATGTGCGAGATAGAGCGTGAAGATTATTTTTATTTAGTGTACATATAACATATAGAAATAACATGTGGCAAAACCTACGCTTTGACTCAAAGCCACAGCGCCGAATTTTTAATAACGACGCTGGGGGTGCATGCCGGAAATTAATTTATTTTGCGGGTTAAATTACATTCTATTAAAATGCAAAATAAACTTGAGCACCCCTTTTCGATATGCATGTAGATTGTAGAGGCTGCTGCTAAACAAAATTGAAATTTTAGGAGGCTGTGTTTCATTAAATATATAATATATGTATGTGTAATTCTATTTTTATCGCGACTGTCTTAAAATTAATAGTTTTGAGACATTGTTATGGATTTTGAAGTCCGATACAGTTTAGTAGGGCAAAGGTCCTAATAATCTGTACACATTTCTTAATAAATTTCTAGAGAAAGTTTTAATTATAACGTGTGTATTTATTACTAATCTGCGTATTATCAAATGTAAATTGAAATATTTATAGACAAAAATGAAATCTTATTTTAAAATTATTATCGTAGGGTATTTGAATAATATTTTTAATAAAATCATTCTTGAAATCATTCACATTCGTTTTAATTTGAAAAAAGATACAGTAAATTAATTTAGGAAAAGTGAATATATATGTAGAATAAATATGTAGATTTTAAGCTTAAAATAGGTAGTAGGTAAAGGTATATTAATTGACTTTATAATAATAGAACCTGTGAAGCATAAACTAGTGACTAGATTATGGAGCTGCGATTATTAAGGTCAGACCATTATTTCTTAATTGGTCAAGTTAACATTTGGCACGTACTATACCAGGTTGAGAGACCACTTCAACGCAGCCAGTAACCAGTTGTTGCGGACCAGATAACTTTGTAAGTCCTCTTCAATCACAACTTCCTAAATATTACCACCACCACCACCTCATTGAGTACCATATACTCTTGCAAGCTTCATTTATTACCCACATTGATAAATAATTACATACTAAATTTATTATGAAGAATATTAGCTTCACGCTGTAACCCGGCATACATCAGAATAGGCAGAGGGAACCTAGTTTTAAGACACTCCGTTCCCCACTTTCTGCCGAATTCTGGAGGTATTGTGTGTTGAGTGGCAGAATTCAACGCCGCGCTTAGATTTGATACCAGAGCGAAGAAATGGAAATATAAATTAAGTAAATATTTCATCTCCTCGAGTGCGGATCGAACTCACAACCAGTCGGTTTTACAGTCACACTTCGTGCCGCTGCGCCACGACTGGCCTCAAAAGAATATTATGCAGTAATAAATAATTATATAGACCATTTCCGTATCAAAAATAACAAATATCTCAGGATTTATGTCAGCGTAATAATCTTTAGACTAAATCACATCTGGAGTCACGAGTATTGTAGTCGAGCAATAAGATTTTTCACACGGCCCGAGCGCGTGCTTGCGACTAATATCGTAAAATACATATTTCAACCCATACCATCTGATAGGAAGGTACAAGGATCATGAGTTGTGATTCTTGAGATACTACTTGGATTTAACTAACCGCCATCTAGATATTAAGTTCATGTTTACATATACAATAAATTGTAGAACTGTATCAGATATTTAACAAAAAAATTACAACATTTACTATGTACTATGTACAAGTATGTATTCGGTAGGATAGGTCAAGAGAAAAAAAACTCTTGTAAATTAATGTGATTTAATTTAATGTATATTTTTGATGAAAAAGCAATATATATATATATATAAATACTAAATGAATGCTTTTTCATTTTCTTGCTCTGGTTACGAGGCAAGTCACGGCCTTGAGTTTGTCACTCAACACGTAATGTCACGTCCAGACTTCGCGGAATGTGGGGGAGAGGAAGTGTGTTAATGAGAACGGTGTTTTTTGGAGGATGCAGCGTGAAGCTAAAACATTTCAAAACCGCAAATTATTTATATTTTTTTTTCCTTTATTGAATTCCTCCTCAACTCAACACAACGCAATGCCTCGAAAAATTCGACGGAAAGTGGGGAACAGAGTGTCGTGAAGCTAATTTAATTTTAATTTAACTTAAATTTTATTGACCGCTAAAGCAAAGTAGATATTAAAAATATTTATATGCTGTCACTTTCTTGAAATCCGCTCCATTTCCTTACTGTTGTGAATATCAATTGTAATATCGCATACAAGCTCACATCCGGCACGGTTAGCATTTTAGTAAGTAACCCGATACACTGCCAAAAGATGTGCCGTGAACAGGTGCCCTTTCTATTGCTTCACCACACAAAAAATTATGAGAGAACAATGAATAGAGGAAATATCCGCAGTTGCGATAGTTTTTATGCGACAGCCAAGCAATGTAATGTTGTTACTTTCTTACCTGCGATTTCAGAAATTTGTGACAAAAAATGTATTTTGGATATAATACAAAGATTAAATTTAACATCTCTTTTGTACTTATTTAGAAAACGTTTTCTAAATAACATGTCCATGCGGTTAGTGTGTTGAGTATAGTTACAGGAAGGTACACAGTACCAGAGATTTTTTCAAACATTTTTTAAAGTGTTATTCCACATTTATGAAAGAAAAATACTTATTTAGAAAATGTGTAAAAATTTGAACGTAGCGGGAAATGAACCCGCTCCTCCTGATAACGGACCAGGTTGATTTCGTTACGTTACGTTCAAATTTTTATACATTTTCTAAATAAGTATTTTTCTTTCATAAATGTGGAATAACACTTTAAAAAATGTTTAAAAAAATCTCTGGTACTGTGTACCTACCTGTAACTATACTCAACACACTAACCGCATGGACATGTTATTATTTTCAACCCAAATATTTAAGATATATTATGTTATTGTTAACAAAGGTCCCATAGATTGATAGAATAAAATTGACATAATAATAAATATTCAAATAATTCATATAGCTGATTATCGTGGAGCATAATAATAAGATATAGCATGTTCCTATGAACTACTTCCTAAACTAAACGCTAATAGTACTTATGCATTCACATTTGCTACATTTCCACTTTTAATTTTTAACAATCCGTTACCACTATTCGATACAAAACGAACGATGCTAAGGATAGGAGAAATGGGGAAAAGACATCTCATCTGAAATCCAATTTACGTCTGCGAGAGCAAACCGCACACGGCGGCGGCGTGAGGCGACTCTGCAAACAATTCATTTCAATTTCAATCTCGCGTGCCAACTGCACGGTCGCGCCCGCCGCCTAGTGCAACAACGTAGATACCTACTCGAATGTTTATTTAAATTACATAAGTAAGATATACGAGATATGAGAAGATTAGTCAATGAAATGTCTGTCAAATCTAAATAGTAAGCTACGTTATAATTGACATAAGAATGGGTATTTTTATAAGCAAATCGGTAGGCGAGAAGCGAGTCAAAATAGAATTGCAAGATAAGATATAAATTAAATTAAATTAAATTAAAAAAAAATTAAATTAGCTTCACGCTGTATCCCGCACACAGCAGGGTAGGCAGAGGGAACCTAGTGTTAAGACACTCCGTTCCCCACTTTCTGCCGAATTCTGGAGGCATTGCGTGTTGAGTGGCAGAACTCAACGCCGCGCTTAACCTCGACACCAGAGCGAAGAAAATGGAAATATAAATTTAAGTAAATATTTTCATCTCCTCGAGTGGGGATCGAACCCACAACCAGTCGGTTTTGCAGTCACACCTCGTGCCGCTGCGCCACGACCGGCCTCAAATAAGATAAGATATATTTTTTTAATTTAGATTTAAGATAAGATATATTTTTTTAATATCGGTAGAAATGTAAAAATAAATGACAACCACGAAGAAATATAAGATTTTTCTTATCACACAAAAGTAAATCTAAATAAAGTAATCAAAGTTACTTCAGCTTTTGATAAAAGGAGCGAAAGGAAATATTTCACAGAGTCTAAAGAACTAAACTAGAAAAGTTTGATTCAAAGACACTCGCACTCACTCCCTTTATCTACTTTTCTTTGACGAGAAAATTACTTATAATGGTGCCAAGATAATGGAGGAAACATAGTCCGTAGATGCATTTCCTGTGTTCGTAATACGTACTTAACTAATACGTACGTACGTAATACGTACTTAACTTAAGTATATTTTATTTTAGTTAAAATTTTGTGATATTCCCAATCAGTTAAATAATGAAAGAAACGCTGAAGTGTAGTTAATGTAGTAGATCACAGTTCTTACAAGGAGATAGAATAGAAAACAGGGTGCTTCAACGATGCTGGGTCGAGGGAGACAAGTTGCTCGTTTTATATGCAAATTTGCACGTCCTTATGAATATGAAAATTATCTATTAGAACGTGTCGCTGTCAGCAATCCATCGATGTGCTACTGAGACTGTATTTTATACAGATTTTTCGCCCTTTTTTACTCTTTTACATGTAAACATGATGGCAACATATTAATTATTATAAATATATTGTATTTTCTATTTATGGCTTTTCAGTAAAGTTACCGTTGCTCTGTAACATAGTAATGTTAAGTATTCAACATTCTTAAGAATACAAAAAAGCACATTATTGGCTAATCCAAAAGATATTTTAATTTTTAATAAAATTTAAATTAAATCATAGCCTGCATATTATTAATTTAAAAAAGAATTTATAGGTTACTGATTTTATATTTTGTTTATATTTGATTTTATATTTTTTTTAATCATTTTTCTATTAAAACAAGTATAGTATAAAAAATATCAGCATATCAAAATAGGTATTTTATAAACCGTACGTTGACCAATATTAATGATCACGGCACGTAATGCTGTGCAAAGCGAGCACGAATTCTTAGTTATTAATACATAAAACTACTTTGGCGACAAACGTACAGTTTTATATCTATATTTATTATATTTTATTTTGTAATATTTTTTATGTAAAAAGTCATACTATAACTTTCCTTATATGTCTGTTTCCATAATATGAATTTTCGTTGACATCCATATAAATCACTTGCATTATAATTGAACGTGATTAGAACGTTATAAACCCCACGGGGCCTCAAAGACTGGCCATTGGTTAACTAAATATGGACACATGAATTATAATGAGCACGTCATTAAAATTTTATATACTTTCTATTATTATATTCAAGTTTATAATAATAACAAATACGTGCAAACATTTAAACACAGGCTGTAAACCTATTTCTTTAGTTTCACTCTTGATCTTTAACACAACAGGGTAGGCAGAGGAAACCTGGAACCCTAGTGTAAGGATACTCCGTTCCCATTAAGACATTTCCGTTTTCCGGTTTGCGCCGGGATGTGTGTATAAGAGTGTAAATGTTAAATAATAATAATGTCCTCGAGCGGGAGTCAAACCGGTCAGCTTGTGCCACTGCGCCACCACTGCCCTCAAACTTCCAATAAAAAAATCGTTGCACTCAAGTAAAGAAGTAATATTATGTTTAATATCAGACAGTTTTCACTTACTGCTGCCATCACAGCGCTTTAATCTCCGTATTAAGCACACATCTGCATATTGCATGGCCAATATAAAAGTTCGTTCTGTCGGTGTAGAGATTTAAATGTGAGACAAACATTTAAAATAATCTTTAGTTAATTATTTATTAAAGAGTAGTAGTAGTTTTTAATTTATTTACAAAAACAGGAATATACCTAATTTAATAACAAACATATATTTAATATAAATATAATATTTATTTAGTTTAACCTTGTATCACGCATATGGCACGGCAGACAGAGGCAACCTGGGAACCTAGTGTATTGCGTGTTGAGTGGCGGAACTCAATACCGCACTTTGCCTTGTGACCAGAGAGTAACAGAAGACATGAAAATATTAAATTTATCATTTCCTCGAGTGGGAATCGAACCCAAAATCTATTACAGTCGCACGGTCATGCCTCCGCGCCGCGACTGCCCTTAATATACAACAGTATTAAAATAAACTCATACGAGTTAAAATTACATTAGTCATAAATGAAATACTTGTGCTATGCAATACGTACAAAATATTAGTAACCGTTGCAGTTCATGGGTACATGCACACATACAAAATGCTTTCTTAGATATGTAGCTACCTACCTATTCTCAAGTTATTTATAGAGAAAAGTTGGAATCATTTTAAACTTTTACTTTCGCTTTAAATACTAGTTTTTCCACTCTGATTACTGTCGTTTAAGACTTAAGTCATATGGTTTTTACTTTTGTAGCAATAATGTTACAATTTTTTTTGTCTGTTTTTGTGACTTTAAATGAATATATTAAAATGTTATTTCTTTGTCAATTATTACTTTTATTACAATCCACTGCTATGTCTATACTTTAAATATTATTTTTTAGTTTAAAATTAAAGTAGTAGTAAAGAAGGGAATATTTTAATTTCTCTTTTCTGGATTACGAAGGAGTACGTCCTGTTGTGTAACATGATCTCATTTTTTACCGCACAACGTTATTTATGTGTACACCATACAATATGACATTGGCGAAGTGATTAGTGCTCAAGTGGCACATTCAAAACGCCATAATCAAATAACAGAACAGAATATTGACTGTATACGAAAATTTCAATTCCAATTCAATTTGTGGAAACGCTTATATTTACAGCAAAGTTCCTTTTAATGTTCTGACTAGATAATGTTCCGGCTTGAATTGCGCCATCCAAGGGTTACTACCTATTAAGCCTATCCAAAACTCCAAAGCTTAAAGTCTTGCAGAGTTATCAAAATATTTATAAGTCGTGGCGCAGCGGCACGAAGTGTGACTGTCAAACCGATTGGTTGTGGGTTCGATCCCCACTCGAGGAGATGAAATATTTACTTAAATACATATTTCCATTTCTTCGCTCTGGTGTCGGGTTAAGCGCGGCGTTGAGTTCTGCCACTCAACACGCAATGCCTCCAGAATTCGGCAGAAAGTGGGGAACCGAGTTTCTTAACACTAGGTTCCCTCTGAATCTGATTTTTTTTTAATTAAGTAATAACATTTAATATTACGTTATATGTATTAAAGTACTTACTTCACCTCATTGAATGCATAATAATAACAATAAATTTATTTTGGATTTGAACCGCGCCTCTTGGAAACCGTGCGTCTTGGACAGTTTCCAAGAGGCGTGGGTTCTCAAATTTTTATACGTCTTCTAAAAGGTATTTCCTTTCCCAAGAGTGCAATAACACATTAAAAAATGTTTAATACCATCAATAATTTTTCTGGAAAAAATACTACTGCCAGAAAAAAATTATAAGAATATGAACTAACGTTTGTTTAAAGTAATTCTTAACTAAGGAATTGTCTCTAGCATCTGTTCCTATGTTCTAACGACTACAATAACCAATGACTTACATCTATTATAGCAGTAATAAATGGACAAAACACATTTCAATACATTGAAACATTACCGTGAAGACATGGGGAGCATACACATGTTAAATATGAATAATTCATAATATACATAGCAAGAAAAGCAATATGATCTCTCTTATCTTAAAATTATATTTTAGATGCGTTATCCGAATCCGAATCTGGATCAATTTCAAAGAAGTGTGGAAAAAAATATGGAAAAAAATCAGTTTTCTGTATTTTTTAGTCATAATACGTACTTTAACATGCCCACTTATTTTGTGTACCTGCTTGAAACAATAGTATACAGTATATACTATATAGCGTCTCAGTGATGCTCAGACAGCCCTCGGGGGTTCGTAGACGCAAAAGCAACGAAATTGCACCGTGCTCTATCGTGACGAATGTACATTATAAATAGACTCTCATAAAAGAAACTTTAGATTACTCTTATTTATTAAATCTTTTATTTAAAACATTTCAGAGGTAAATCACTAAATCTATGTAATATTATAAAGCTGAAGGGTTTATTTGGTTACGCGCTTATCGCTGATACTACTAGGGATTCGAATTGAAAAAATATTTTCTTATTGGATTGAATTTAGTGAGGATGGCTAGAAGCTAAGCCTATTGCTTAGATGGTCGGAGCGCTTGGACTGTTTCCAAAGAAGCACAGGTTCAAATACCGCTTCGTGCAAATTTTTATACATTTTCCTAATAAGTATTTTTCTTTGCTAAGTATGGAATAACATTTTACAAAATGTTAAAAATACTTTAGTTATTTAGATGTAACCCAATGTACCTAGGGGCAAAGTTATCTCGGGCACATAGAATGTGGCACGTGTAATACGCAACTCTTAGTTATTTTCGTTTGATGACGGGAGTGAAACCGCAAGTAAAATATTATTAAAGGTACAAAATACATCAAAAGAAACTAATTGCAGTTAAAAATTTCATGTGGTATAATTAATATGTAAAATAAATACTGTCCTTCCATAATAAAACAAATAACAATGTATGTATGTGTATAATAAAAATATATATACAGATGCACACAAGTAAAATATCTATAATTAAAATATAAAATTCTTATAATTTATGACAACGAAAGTTAAATACTGACGTAATTGTTAACAAAGCGTATTTAAACAAGTGCCTATCATTATTTATTGTATAAAATAAAAATTAAACAATACGCAATAATAAAAACATAATTAATATGGAACATATAATAAAAGTGTACGTAAGTACTCTTAGGAGAGAATATTCTTTATAAGAAATGGTGAATAATATTTATAGTTATTTTTTAAGTAGAAAACAAACTTTTTAAAATCGATAATAAACAAATTAAATACCTTCAATGTGACTAAATGAAGGATGATTTAATATTTTTTATATATGTATACATTTAATGAAAGAAAGACAATCTTCTAATTACTATACCACATTACCCTATTACATGATATGAAGTAAAAATATATTCCAGTGGTGGAGCAGTGGCACAAGCGTCTGAATGTAAGCGCGACAGGTTGGGGATTCGAATTCCACTTGAGGAAATGATATATCTAATATTTTAATTTCAAAACAAAAAATTTTTGCTCTGGTGTCTAGGCAAAAGCGCGGTGTTGTCACTAAACACGCAATGCCTCCAGAATTCAGCGGATAGAAGAGTGCCTTAACACTAGGCTCTCTTTAGCTACTCTTCTACTGCGAAATAAAAAAAAATAAGTAAAAATAGTCATCATAGCACCCACATTATATGCGGTGTTGTATATTTGGCATCCGTACCCAGACGCTCATTACCCGCCTTTCATGGAGATCACTTATGCGTTACAGGCGCGCCGCGTGCCGGTTGAAAATATTTGAAAAGATTCCTAAAAAAATTCCACGTGAAAGCAGAATATGCATACAGTGGTAAAGCAAAGTACGAGTGATTAACTCTTAATAGAGATCAACAAAAGTGGATCGAGTTTCCACTCGCTCCTTTTTCCGTTGACGGTGTCAGAACGCAGTGTCTCGCCACTAGATTTTCTCTCTTCTACCCTTTTAAATGCAGAAGCTTGAAGCTGACAAATAAGACAGATATTTTTTTTCTTAGCTACACTACGCGTGACTAAGACTATTTATAATTTTACCTAATAAAATTTTAACTAATATCTAGATATACAAAAAAAATCGCAATTGGATAAATAATTAAAAAATGAAAGCTTGAAGAGCATCCACTACTTTAAAAAAAAAGATTAATCATCATAGCACATAAAGAATAATTTTTAAAATCGCAACTCCAACCTAATTGTCCGGACGTGCACAACATAGCACCGAGGTGGAACAGCTGTGGAGGCAGCGGCAGTGGCGTCGTGCCAAGCCAAGCTAAACCTGCACTTAAGATGCCTTTACTTATATAAACGCGCCATAATACAGCAGCTGTTCGGGATACAGTATTTAAGTCACTTATACGCGATGAGGGTTTATCTTAAAATATATTTATTATATGAGTTTAGTTTGTTGGTTACTAATCATCAGGAAATAAATAAGTTACAAAATACGGGCTATAAATATATTAAAGGGAAACTAATTAACTAATTAAATAAATTATAATACCTAAATATATATATATATTATATATATATATATAAGTTTAATCACGTCTTCTTTTGTACAAGATTAAAAAGGTCGAAAATTTGAAGCTCGATCTTAACTTTTCAAGGCACGTATGAAAGAAGTTTAGCAATAAAACGGGAAAAAGAGTCTTCCCGGCCATAGCTTTTATCAAGTTAAAGTTGTTCAAAGTGGCGCTACGGTCGGGGCCGGGAGTTAGTGGTGGTCAATAAACTGAGTTGCCGTCTTTGTGATGAGCGCGTAAAAACAAATAAGTTTGCTTAACTGAATTCTTTAAGTCACCGCTCTTCATAACTACGTGAAATGATTTTAAACGCAGATTCTAATCAATTCAATCTTAAATCAATATCATATACATGAAGACAATAATTGAAGCGTTGCAAGTTTTTAAGTGAACAATAAAAAGTGAAAAATAAAAAAAAAGTAAATCCGTTCAGCGGTTCTGGAGATGTGAGGTAATAAAGAATATTACATACATACGTGCGAGAAACATAACTCTTTAGCAGTTGGGAAAAAATACATAGGTACATTATGTGTTTTATTTCATTTAGTTAAAGCAATTTAACGTAGATGTATATTATAAAAAATCCTACTTTTAACACCTAAAAGCATTATTTCCCTATAAAAGAAAATAACTGCTATAATAAAATCGCTTCGATTCCTTTTTTTTTTGTAAAAAAAAAGTACCTACTACAAAATAGATTTGTAACTAACTGTGTACCAATCAAAGATTATTTATAATTGGATAAAAATAAAAAAAAGTCTTTGCGAACGACAAAAGGTGAAAAGTAATTAACGAAGTTTGTCCCGGGAATGGTTTTGCAGTCTGAAATAAGATTTGTTTGCTAGGAATTCAATCGCAGGCGCGCGCCGCGAGTTGGCCTATAAAAGACTTGTAATATATTTATTGCTGTTAAAGTAAACATTCAACATTTAAAGGAACATTATTTAAAAATATAATAGAGTAATATAAAGTTACTAAAAATTAAGAATATATTTCAGCTTCACGCTGTATCCCGCACACAGCAAGGTAGGCAGAGGGAATCTTGTGTTAAGACACTCCGTTCCCCACTTTCTGCCGAAATCTGGAGGCATTGCGTGTTGAGTGGCAGAACTCAACGCCGCGCTTAGCCTCGACACCAGACCGATGAAATGGAAATATAAATTTAAGTAAATATTTCATCTGCTCGAGTGGGGATCGAACCCACAACCAGTCGGTTTTACAGTCACACCTCGTGCCGCTGCGCCACGACCAGCCTCAATTTGATTTATTTTTATTTTTAAGAATATATTTATAACTTCACATATCACAAGAATATCGGCCTGACAATCTACTATTAACATATAAAATATAAAAAAAAACGGGGACACGGTTTACGTATCGAATACTAAAACCCGATAAATCTAAATGTTAACTTTTTCACTTCGTTGCCCATAACTACAAATCACTTACAATAAATAAACGAACATCGATTAAAATGTCCGGTATGCGAGTCGTGTCCAAATTTAGGTCTAATTCTTTAATAATTAGGTACAAACAAACAGTAAACAAAAGGGGCGACCGTTGAAACAATGAGAGCTACAAAAACTGCCGCGTTCACATACTTGCTTGTTTTCATGCCAGTGCACGAGCAGCGGACCGGCGACCGGCCGCCCTCGTACACAACAATACATGATTAATGTCTCACTGTAACACGGGTGTGATTAATTTTGGCGGCGCGACGAAAATCTACTCGGCTGTACACATCACAAAAACCAATAATGAAATTTAATATTTAGAGTGACATGGCGGGAGCGAAATTTCGGCGATAATAGCTATATATAGCTGTACATTTTATTTTTTATTTTATTTATTTAAGTAGACTATTACAGAGTATTACCGCGCACCAGTGTCATCAAACATTTCTATGAGTAGAAACGTATTACAATAAATATGTATCATAATAACTCGCACTAAAAATAACATGTTTATAGTTAAATCATTTAAAAGTAAAAAACGAGGGTACATTTAAATTAACAATTATTTCTATTCAATGAACTAAATACTTCGAGTGTATTAGCATATACAGGTTGATTCATATATATTATTTATTGATGTATTTTCTTTTTTACATAATTTGTTAATTTAATACATATGTGTGTATGTGGAAGCCAAAAGAGAAATTACGAATGCAGACAAAATCGATTAAGATAATGTGATAAACGAAGCACGGTACATCGCGACAGGGGGTAATGTTTAATGTAAATACGAAGGGATGTGCGACGTATTTCATTAAGAACTTCTTATTGAAAAATGTATATCGCACAATGAATGTCACTTTAGATTTAGCTCAACAATTCACTTAAGTAACAAGTTGTACATATGTTTTTTAATGCCGTCAATATTAAATATTTTGTTAACACGTGAAATGTTAGTATGAAAATAAATAAATAAATCAGGTTCACGCTGTATTGCGCACACAGCAAGGTAAGCAGAAGGAACCTAGTGCTAAGCACACTCCATTCCTCACTTACCGCCGAACTCTCAAGGCATTGCGAGTTGAGTGGCTTAACTCAATGCCGCGCTTTGCATCGACACCAGAGCGAAGAAATGAAAATATAAATGTAAATAAATATTTCATTTCCTTTAGTCGGGATCAAATCCACAACCAGTCACGTTTACAGTCACACTTTGTGCTCCTGCACCACGATTGGCCTCAAATGTTAATTTAGAAATATATAAATATGAAAATATAACTTATCTATAGATTAAATAATATCTATATAGGATAAGAACATGATTTCTCTATTCGATATCATACTGAATGGTATCCTAGTTACAATAAAAATAAAGTTTTTCATCCAAGCCACAAGCAACTGTCCAAATTGGACAGGTCAGAATAATTCGAATTATTTTAATACAAAACATTAAAGTCTTTAAGAATGAATTTGCTCATGTCGTATACAGAACCAGTAAAGTGAAATGATGAGAAACATTACCAGCGTATGGTTCTCCTAATTATTACAAATTACGACAGTTAAGATAAATGAGAAAAACTTAGAAGTTCTGAATAGCATTACAGCCCATACTTGTACTGATTAGCGAATAGATTAGTATAATAGGATATACAATTCTTTGTTGTGTTTACTAACTTTTTGCTGTGTATTTCTTTGGAACAATTTCTATAATGTAAACAGTTATTGTTAATGAGACACCTATTTTGGAACTTTTTCAGGATACATATATATAATGGTGAAAATTACATTCAAACACTCGAACACACTCCAACCGTTATCCATCACCTACATAATAGTCCTCTCGCCGTATCTCGAAGCGAACAGTGAATCCCACTGTTGTCAGGACGGACCTCGTAAATTGTCGTTCGCACATTTCCCCAGCCTAACTATTAAATCATTCTTATCTCCAGCTATATGCGAAGTATTGAAAACCTTATACAGCATATCTAAGATCGCAAATTTTGACAAATTAGCATGTTACCATATACACCAACCAAACAACACTAAGCATACCGTGGAACAGGCCAATCTTATCTTGGCCGCTATCTAGTTCACATAATGGCGGAAGGCAAATTAATTCATTGCACGAGTCTCACAGGCTCCCCTATCTGTGGCGATATGTTTCGGCCCGAGGGTGTCGAATATCAGAACTATCGTAATGAGATCAGGTTTCTGAAAATGGTTACCTTGAGCGGCCGCATCGCCTTTGAATGCTGGTTTGACGTGCACGACTAATGTTATCACGATATATACTTTTGCTTTATACTTACTTACTCAGTATACATGACCTATAAGACCGTTGTAAATAGAATTCATAATATTTGTTTTATATTTATTTTCGTTGATTTCATATAATAAGATCTGTTTGAATTTACTGAAATGATACAGAACACGCGCACGCTATTTGTAGATGATGCCGACCGGAAAATTGACGGTAGTGATGGCATCCACATGATGACAGTACAATTAGTAATTTATATTTAGCTACACCACTATTAATTTACATTCATAAGCTTATATTTCGTATAGCGAGATATATATTATGTTGTATTCTCTCTCTGTTTTAACCATGAGTCCATAACCAGTCGTGGCGCAGAGGCACAAAGTGTAAGTGTAAGCGCGAGTGGTTGTGGATTCGATCCCCACTTGAGGAAATGAAATATTTAATTAAATTTATATTTTCATTTCTTCGCTCTGGTGTCGAGCAGAGCGCGGCGTTGAGTTCCGCAACTCAACACGCAATGCCTCCAGAAATCGGCGGAAAGTGGGAAACAGAATGTCCTAACACTAGGTCCCCTCTGCCTACCCTGTTGTGTGTGGGATACAGCCTGAAGCTGATTTGCTGATTTAATTTTATTTCATTTGATTCTGTTTTAATTAACTAAAAAGTTATTACATAACAAAAAGCTAGTACTAAGGAAAAGCCAAAAATAATAATTACTATATTTTGACACATTCCATTTGCAAATTCAGTTACCTTATAACAAAATATAATTTAAATGTGCAATCAATATTAAATATAGGTTTACGAATGGCGAGTATCCCCGCGGGTTGCTCACCAATTCATATCGTTAAACTTTTCTTTGATATCGCTGAGCGAACGTGCGGTTATATTCTAAAGCTCTGGATTATTTATGTGGCTGTACGCCACCACGGGCGTCCGCATCCCCTCGGACCCACTTCCCTTTGCATGTCACTATATAAAGACGAGTAATCGCCTGCGGTTGCCGCTGAGTGAGTTTTTCAATTCGGAAAATGGTTCAAGAAATTAGGTATCTCAGGGGTTCATATTTCACGAAAGCTAAATCTCCCCGGCTCGTATTTCAAGCTAGGGTATTTTGAAAACAAAAAGATTTCCTCGAGCTTTTTTATGTTGGCCGTAAAAAAATGGTAAGTTAAGGCAAAGGAGAACAGAAGGCAGAGTGGTGAAATAAATTTGTTCAAAACGATAAAATCGACGACTGTAAAGGTTGAAACGTATATTAAGTTAACCTTGTAACTTTACCGTGCGTGCGTTGCGTGATCTTTCTGACACGTTTAAATTGGTTATGATTATTTTAAATTAAAAAAAAATTAAATTAAATTTGCTTCACGCTGTATCCCGCACACAGCAGGGTAGGCAGAGGGAACCTAGTGTTAAGACACTCCGTTCCCCACTTTCTGCCGGATTCTAGAGGCATTGCGTGTTGAGTGGCAGGACTCAACGCGGCGCTTTGCCTCGACACCAGAGCGAAGAAATGGAAATTTAAGTAAATATTTCACCTCCTCGAGTGGGAATCGAACCCACAGCCAGTCGGTTTTACGGTCACACTTTGTGTTACTGCGCCACGATTGGCCTCACACATCATCATTCATTTTAAATAATAGGTACCTGGAGATGTAGTATAATAAAGTAGCGTCATGTATGTACGATATTTCCGATATCGACACACTTAACTACTTAAACGCAAAAACAACCGCGACCGGCAATTTGATATGTACATAAATTACTGAAATATCATATTGTAGTAGACAGTAGACTAGCCTTGCAGCGTTCAGTCATTCAGTTAACCTACCACATAAAACTGAAAATAACAAAGTGTTATATCATTTTTTTTTGGTAGTGTTAGATCTCTATTATTGGGGGAGACCTCGGTTGACCTTTGAAAACACAGTATCAAAGATACTGGAGGAAGGTCACGTAAAAAGCATGAGGACCCACCGGAGGGCATGTATGAAGGGGTTGATGACAGTGGACGAGGCAAAAGAGGTATGTAGAGACCGTAGCGTTTGGCGCTCCGTTCTCTCTGACTACCCCGCTAGGGATAAATCATGAAGCTAAGTTAAGTTAGATCTCTATTATTTTAGTATTAAATTAAAAATTCTTGCCTTTGGTAGGATAATTGCACACTTGCATTAGTGATATGGATAATTAAAAATTATATACACACAAACTCAATTACATTGTTTCAATGGTTTTATCTCAAAGAAGGCGGATTTTTTTATCAAATATTTTTTTAATCAATATTCGTTTTGTATAATAAGCGTATTGAAATGCGTTGGTTTCGTGCAATTCATTTATATATAATGTAAATTCAATTGTATTGCTTATGTTTATCTCTTTATAGTTCTCATAACATGTCTTGGAATGTGGAATTTTAAAACACTTACGTTATTAGTTAAAACTAAACAAAATTAACACCGTTTCTTGGAGGTAGTTATTAGCTTACTTCAATTAAAATAACTCCTTAGGGCATCCGACAAATGTTAATAATATCTACGAGGAAAAACGTAATTGCGTAGGAGTAAAGATGGTGTAGACTAATATTGCAGAAATTAATCTATTATTTCTGTAAAGATAGAAACACTGGAAAGTCCATTCGACATATTGAAATCACTTATTAATTGAAGTACGTATGTGATGACCAAAATTTATTAAAAAAAACGAAAGCAAACTAACTGTACCTTATTTTTAAAGCATAAAACTGTAAAATATATAATTTATAATAAAATAAGAACAAGTCACAAAAATTTTGCTGTAAAGCATTTGGCCTTCTAAATAAATCGCCATTTTATGAAATATTATTTGCATTAACTTGAATTTATGAGTATGATCTATGACCTTCTTATCATGGCTTTAATTAAACAGTGATATTGATTCCACTTATACTAACGGAATGTAAAATATTGAAAACAACAGAATATTCATAAAAAGAATATTTACGAAGAATATGATTGCAATTTTTTTCCTGTAATATATTATCTCTATATATAATAAGACAGTAAAAATATTTTGTCTGTACATTTAGTAATTTTGACTGAAATGGATAGAGGGACACTTAAAAAGACTAATAGAAAGCAAAAAGATTTTTTTTGAATTTCTTGTCTGTCTGTCTGTCTGTCTGTCGACATATTGTTGTCCGCATTTTTCTCTGAAACTACTGAACCGATTTACTTGAAAATTTCACCAACTGCTTTGTTTTAACTCAATTTAGGTTCTAAAGTTTGGTTCATCAAAATCGGTTCATTAAAAAAAAAGTTATCGTCATTTGAATGAACTCTAGGCATTAGCTTGCCAGCGAATGTTATATAGAAATCGCGCTGGTATGACCCTGGCTAAAGAATGACGTTCGAAACGTCTGGGTTATATGATTGTTGATAAAAATATATATTTTTGAAGCACTATTATATAATATTTTATACAATAAAGT
>JAATLQ010025421.1:7262-32361 GCA_013421005.1 Heliconius erato x Heliconius himera
TCTCAGTGAGCCCCGTTCATGTTGCCCCACCGTCGCCCTTCCCGCTTCGCATGCGACTGTCTCCGACCCCGAGTTCCAGGGGCTGCGAACGTCATCGTGCTACCGACCCTCAAGGGCTCAAAAGTGTGCCTCCACCGCCGTCTTTAGCGGTACATACACAAATATTACACATTTAGTAAAATATCTGAATCATTCCTTAACATGAGTCTAGTGATCTATTTTTTTCGGTATGTTCTCTTCTCTTAGCATATTGCCAGCTTTAGCTTAACAACTTTATACCAAAAGTGAATTCCGGGACATAGAAGAAATCGCATACCTCCAGGCGATCTCTAAGACTCTGTTAATATTTTCAATTATTGCACTGAAATCTTTCACACTCGCACGTTCGCAACCCCCTCTTCTTCTGCATGATTAGTATGTGATGTGATGTTATTACTAAGTTAGTTTGTCTAATTTAAATTTATTTAAGTATTCTTTTGTGATTATACGACGTCATGTAAATGACATTATAACATAAAACTAGCCAACTTCGAGATAACATGAGCGTCCATCGAGCACTTCGGGCAAAGTGTTCTAAGTTTATAAACTTAATAGTTCATCCATCGAAGGTCATTCGTTATTAAGTCATAGTTACAACTAAATACATGTCTAAGGTTTTCAGGATTTTCTTACTTATATTATGTCTTAGGCGCTATCAAAATTTTATGGTACCTACAATTCAATATATACATTTTAACGTTAAGTTCCCTCTGCCTACCCTGCTGTGTGCGGGATACAGCTTGAAACTTATTTTTTAAGTCAATGAGAAATAGCCTAAAGTTTTTGATTCTCTTCTGATATAACAAAATATGGGACATATTTATCTTTTCGGAAGACACTGTCGATTTCTTTTCCAAATATTTAAAAATTTCTTAATGCAAATGACCCTCATTCTCTCGCATTCGTGAGAAAAGGTGGCTTGACTGTTGACAGACAGACGAACAACGAAGCATGCCTATAAAGCTTCTTCCTTTAAAGGTATCAAATCCTGTAAAAATGTTATTACAAAAGGATTCAATTTATCTAACTAATTCTCTAATTTTCTAAGAAAATCTGAAAATCAATTGAAATATCAATTTTAAATTACTATTTACTAGATAAGGGTATAATTTGTACTGTTCTTTATGTTTATAAGAAGAAATTTTGTACTCTTATTTAGTAAGTACAAATTTATTATTTAAAAGAAAATTTATATAAAATAAATGATAAACATTTATAAGCTCCAAGAACGTCTTAGAACGCCACAAATGGTTGCGGTCGCTTTTCGGGAATTTGAATCGAAGAGATCAAACTTGATCTATAGGAATCTTAGTATAGTACATAGATTTGAAACTATCTATTGATGACGTTCGTCTTTGGACTATTTAAGCACAATGTTTAGAAATTGGTTAAAACTATTCTAATAATAAAACTATATAACACTACATCTGCTATTCTTCCGATACCAGATATATAAATGTATTTTATCGAAAAAAGATACTTTGTGGTACCGTGGTGGTAATAACGTAAAGATGTGACTGTAAAACCGACTGGTTGTGCGAGGTTCGAGCCCCACTCGAGGAGATGAAATATTTACTTAAATTTATATTTCCATTTCTTCGCTCTGGTGTCGAGGTTAAGCGCTGTGTTGAGTTCTGCCACTCAACACGCAGTGCCTCCAGAATTCGGCAGAAAGTGGGAAACGGAGTGTCTTAACACTAGGTTCCTTCTGCCTACCCTGTGCTGTGCAGGATGCAGCGTGAAGCTGATTTTTTTTTTTTTTTTTATCGAAAAAAATATATATATATATAAAACATTCTGCCAAATTGAAATGCTT
This sequence comes from Heliconius erato x Heliconius himera, assembly GCA_013421005.1. Lineage (NCBI taxonomy): Eukaryota > Metazoa > Arthropoda > Insecta > Lepidoptera > Nymphalidae > Heliconius > Heliconius erato x Heliconius himera. Next base: position 9,118 of record JAATLQ010025421.1, read on the forward strand.
GCAAAAACCTATGACAATAGGTAGGCATTATAAAAGCGCTTATTTAGTATATCGCTAGCACACGAGTTTGTTTAATCCTATTCTGTTGTTTAAAACTTTATGGACTATATTATAGGGGGAAACGTCGACAACAATGACTGACACTGGGAAATATAATATTATGCATAGAATAATTTGTACCACCTATTTAAAGCATACACCTTACTAGAGAAAAATGTACACGAATTATTCTTGTATTAGATTATGTTAAGCCAGTTAAAAGTTGGTGGGGTGAAAAGAAATAAATGACATTAAAATACAAAAACTAAACTAATAAACTGCTGCTAAACAGATAAAGAAAATGTGAAAATTATTATATTTATAATATATTAAAATATATATTATTATTTATAATATATTAAAATTATAGTCAGTATAATTTGACTAGATAGCAATTACATTCAACAATGAAGTATGCGTTTATATAGATTACGTACGTACCGTATTGTCAGCAGATATGTCATAAGCTGGTGACGGAGTAAGACGTATCTACAAAACCCATTCGCATGGCGAAACCATTTATTTGGTTAATTAAATTTTACGCGAACGTGCACAGTGTAATTACATATTAATTTAGTAACCATATATAACAGATTAAATATATTTATATACAATATGTGATTGAGAAACTAATTATAATTAAAATGGTTATAAATATTATTTTTATAATTATATAATATACAAAAAGCAATTTAAATGAAAATCTTGCTAATTTAATGAACAGTTTTATTCAGAAAAGTTCAGTTTATACCTCAACATAATCGCGTTTTTCTCTGACATATAATTAATTATATTAATATATAGGTATCGTCGTCTTCAAGGTTTTAGACAATCTCATTAACGTGCATGATCGAGCTTTTACGAAAATTTTGTGAGAGAATATAACTTTAAAAGCTTTATTTTAGTACACATATAAAATATATGGTAGGATGTGGTTTCTTTGTTTACGTATTTTATAAACGTACTGACGTAAGATTCTCTTTTTCATGTATCTTTCGTGTGATGTAGGCTCTTATTAATAAAATTGTATTTTAACATGGCCTCACAAAGTAACAGGTTTGTTTTTACTGGAAAAATTTAAATTATCTTAGATAATTAGGTATAAATGCGTCCCTATAGGTATGTAAGTATACCTAAAGGGAAGTATAATTATAGGTATGTATGTGTCAGTATACCTATAGGTATGTAAGTATACCTAAAGGGAAAGTCATTCTAGAAGCATATTTAAAAATAAGAAAATTAATTAGAAGTTAAATATCAACAAGTGCGATTCTCTAGAACTACTGATCGGATTTACTTTTCGTTTGATTTGTATGAAAGCTACATTCTTCATGAGTGCTATAGGCTATATAACATTACGGTTTAATTCTTAGTTAAATAATGAAATAACAATAATTAGGAACGCCACCGTAATACTTTAGTTGTGCACGCTGCAAAAATAGTTAAATATAAGTACATTTTACTACAAAAACATTCAGTTTCTTAGTTCTATAAAATAAAGTCCGCGATATGCTACGTCTGTCTCTTATAAATATGTCACAATAAGACATTTTGTGACAAAAAATAATTAAAAATGGTATTTCAACGTTTTGACAAAGATATTGAAACTTACGAGCGAAAGTTATTCCATTAAAAATATTTCCATTAAAGGAATTTTAATGAAGATAAGCTTTGGCTTTTAGAGCATGTAAATTGGATGTATGTACCAACAATTAAAATAATCCAACGCTCTGTTTACGGCCGCAAGCATAGTCTCGAGTCCCGCTGGGGGCGCCCTCGGCGCCGATTTCGTCCTCTCAAGCAGCCACGTAGTGCTTGAAAGAAAGTGTTAAGAAAGTGTTCTTAAAATTACGAAAAATGATTGAATGTATAAATCAAATGTAAAATAAAATATAAATCAATCTTATGGGAAATGTAACATAATAAAGTAAATAATTAAGGTCTGCTAGTAAGAAATAATTAGGAAATTCAAGAACACTATTTATTACTAAAGTACAATTTAGTAGCTAAATAGTCTATATTATCATTAACTTTATTTTAACTGAACATATATAGTTTTTATGTAACGGTGTTCCGTGAAGCGTCCTATGAGATGTCTCGAGGTTAGTTGGCCTTGGACTCGATAAAAATAATTATAGGCGAAAAGAAAAATGATAGACGTGTGCATAGGAAAGATATGAGGTCGAAATATTCGTCTCTCTTGGATCATATACGATATTTTAATATATATGCTAATTTAAGTAGGTATTAGATATATTGTTAGAAATATTTTTTTTATAAGAAATAGATATATGAAACTTTTAAAGTTTTATTTTGTACAAAGCTTAAATAGTTTTATTGATAAGACCTACCTAAGGTGGGTAGAGATTTTTTTTTAATTTAATAAATTATTATTATTAGATAAAAAACCAATAGTGGTGTAGCTATAGTTACCTATTATCAGAAGGTTTCTGCTGCGGTGCAGAGATTTATAACCATAAACTTTATATCTACGTTCAATGGGTCCCTAGGCTGTTTTTGTCATACAACATTCTAATTGTCTGTTTTATATGATTAAACCTATGATTTAATTGAGAAACAAATTAAATAATTAAATCAGCTTCACGCTGGCAGCAACAGGGTAGGCAGAGGGAACATAGTGATAAAACACTCCCCACTTTTCACCGAATTTTTCGAGGCATTGCGTGTTGAGTGTCGGAACTCAACGCCGGGCTTTTGTGCCAGAGCGAAAAAATGACAATATTAAAAAATAATAATTCATTCCCTTGAGTAGGGCTCGAACCCACAACCGTAGCATTTTAGTTACACTTTTGTGCCACGACGGCCTAATAGAGAAAGACGTTTATCAATTTGTAATGTTTTTTAACGTGAGAAAAATATTGTATGTACCTATTAATTGAAATTCTTCTTAAAATACCCTTAGAATTACACACGTATACATACCAACGGTACTACCAACAGTAGTCTCTGGAGAAATTTTCGATTGTTTTTACAAAAGTAATTTCCGAGCCCATTAGACGCAACAGTTAGTAATGTTTCAGATTTTTATACTCCTGTAATATTTTAGCGAAATGCTCTTGCAGTTTATCGGTTTTATGAAATATCGTTCTGTTCTATGCCTCGACACTATTAGTAAAGTTAAAAGAAAAAATGTGTTAAAAAAATACTATTTTATTTTTTGGGATTTTTCTTATTCGATATTATTTTAATGTACTCTTTTACACAACTGCGTCTGTATTGAAAGAGTCTTTACAACTGCAAAAATGAATGGAAAGAGGCTAAAGGAGCCCTAGTTAAAAGTTTTGTCATGATTTGATAATAGTAAAGATATATAGACTGAAGGAGTCCATTAATCAATATGCTTATGTTTGTTGTTGTCCATGATCTGTTGTCAAGTCTGGAAATCTAAACTGGGACTGTAAAAAATATTTTGGATGGACTTGATAGTAGAGAGAGAGAGAGATGATTATATGAGAATAACGGGCTTGCTCTATCAAGGTGTAGATCGATTTTCACCATCAGCTCGTGAGCTCATTTTGTTGTCGTACAAATTGAGCACAAATGTTAACCTACAAATTGCACTCTTTAGAGCAATATAGCTCCGCTCCACTCTTGTCAATGGAGGTATAGCAGAAGAGGGATATAAACCACAGTTTCCATCTAGAAATCTCAGATCCCTCTACAATCGCTCGCCACAATTATTTTTATTATTATTATTTATTGGTACTTCAAATCCTTTAAATAAAGTTATTTAAATTAATAATAAATCCTTCAAATAAATTTGTAACATGTGTATAATATACGCATTGTTATATTTCTTGTAGGTTATTCTAGAGGAGATCGCTGTGACTAACCGCCTCTTACTCCACTTTCCGGAAAATCTAGGGCAAAGCATTCCTAAGCTATAAAATTTAGCATATTAATGAAACTTCATTAATCACGTCGATGTATTCATTTTCAATTTTTAAAAGATATCCCGGTGATTCATTTTATAGAAACCTGGTTCAGTATGTGTAAAGAAGGTTTTCCGAAGTTTTTATTATCTAGTATTATTTGATTTAATATTAGATAAGCTGGGCAGCCTATATTTACATATACGGTAACAAAATATTTAAACTCTTGAAAATAGAAATTATAAATATTCTGAAAGACCTTAAATTATAAAGTAAAAAAATATCTAATCAATCTTACGTTTAATAAAGGTACAAACAACACAACAAAATATATTAATATGTATATCTATACATATGTCTATGACGTTGTGCTATTTGTACCTTTTGTGTGCAATAAAGAATGTTCTATTTTATAAAAATAAATCGCGCTGCATCCCACACACAGCAGGGTAGGCAGAGAGAACCTAGTGTTAAGACACTCTATTTCCCACTTCCTGCCCGATTCTGGAGGCGATTGAGTGGCAGAGCTCAACGCCGCGCTCTGCCTCGACAATTTTCTACTTTATGGATTTCCAAATATGTCCTAGGAGTTGGTTTAGAATGTGTATATTATAAGCGGAGAAGATTTTTTTGGCATCCAACCAATACACTGCTTACTCATTTAAACTGTTGCTTTAGGCGCTTCTGAAAATTTCGTTATAAAATCAAAAGCCATATTTTTAAAATTAACGTATAGGCTACTACTGTATATGATAAATTAAATTTTGATATAATTCCATCTCGAGTTCCCTATTGAAATAAACATTTATTTGTATACTAATAATAATTACTACAAAAATAATTATACTGTATGTAAATATAAATCCAAATTATTAAAAATACGTACGTCCTTTCATGTATTATTAAACCGAAGAAAATTTTATTACTCTATGGACATATAAAGCAAAGTTCTCAACACTTGGTTATCGTTACACACAGTTTAGGCACTCTGCCAAGTTACGTTTTTGCTAGCAACAGGTTGAATTGTTTTGATCAATGACACCATATAAATTTTTATGTGTTTTCGCTACATATTAGCAAGTTTATCCTGTTTTCTTGGCTACTTCACTTAAATATAGTTGAAAAAAGTAATAAATTCTTATACAAAAAAAATAATTTATACAAGATAAATTATAATATGAAAAGGAAATGATTTTTTTTATATCAAATATGAAGTAAGTCAAATACTGTAGTGAGATTTAAAGCTCGAACGATTAAAAAAGCAAAAAAATATTAAAAGAGCTGAATCTTTACTGAACGTACGACGACACGTAAGAAACTTCAAAAAGGTGCATCTCGTGCTTAAATGGGTCAGTGACATAAATAAACGTTATTACTTTAATGATAGTTAAATTATAATAAAAAATAAATAAAAATATAATTTGTTTATAGTAACTATATGCGTTAACTAGTACATATATAATAACATTTGAAAATCAACTTCACGCTGTATCCCGCATAGCAGGCTAGGCAGAGGGAACCTAGTGTTTAGACACTCCTTTCTCCATTTCAACCACATTTTGGAGGTTTCTTCATTTTTAAATATTATATAACACAAACTTATATATAAAAAATTACGTTCACAGAATTTACCAGAACGTGACATCAGTGATTAACCTCTATTGTGTTTTAAATCTTGCTCTTTCTCTATACTTTTATATGCAAGGTATCTAATCTACGGTTGCAATATTTCCATCATATCTCACGTAGTACTATGAATGCCGATATTTACTGACCTATTTCAAACATTGTCTTTAAATTCTCTGTTAAAAATTAAAATGTTCCTATTTTTGAACGTTTTTGCTAGTTTTGAGTTTACGCAGTAAGAAATTTTAGTATTTTATTGTTTTGTTGTGAGTTCATTTCTCTCTTACGTTTTTGGTACAACATATCTGAGAACGAGAGGCCAGTCGTGGCGCAGCGGCACAAAGTGTGACTGTAAAACCGAGTTGTGGGCTCGATCCCCACTCGAGGAGATGAAATATTTACTTAAATTTATATTTTCATTTCTTCGCTCTAGTGTCGAGGCAAAACGCGGCGTTGAGTTCTGCCACTTAACACGCAATGCCTCCAGAATTCGGCAGAAAGTGGGGAACGGAGTGTCTTACACTAGGTTCCCACTGTGCGGGATACAGCGTGAAGCTGATTTATTTATTTTATATGAGAACGAAATAAAATACACTCCACGCTAAGACTAAATATAAATGGTATTAGCAAAATAAAATGCGAATCAGTATTTTTTTTATTTCTGTTAAAAATGATATACAAAATATTTTTCAGTAAACCGACTAAATATATTGGACACGTAGCAAAATTTAAGCTCATATCGAATGGAATTTGTAATTCAATTTTACAGACACAAAATTCAAGCTATCAATATAAAATTGTAAAAAAAAACGGAGTGAGAGTATTATGAAGAGTAACTGTAACTTTTCTCTACTACTTATTTAGAAATTTTTCCTAAGTGTGGAATAACATTTTAAAAATATGTCAAAAATATTATTACACTTATTAATTAGTAAATATTTTATTATCAAATGTAAATTTTAATATTTGTAAATTAATTGATTTTTAACTTAAAAATATCAAAAATGGTGTGTAAAAAGATGAATTTGACCTATAAATCCTATAAATCTGTATAAAAATATTATATTTAAGGGCGTGGTGCGCCAGCTGGGAAACTTCGTAATATACTAATCACTGAGGCGAGGAGAGCGAGTGCCGCGAACCCATATTTACTCTTATGTCCGCACTTGGAATATGGAACTTTTTTAATTTCACGCTTGATTCGAACCCCTCGACAGTGAGAGCACATCACTTCGACGTCGTGTCACCCGTTATTGCTGTTTCATCATGGTGAACACGGTGATGGATTGCGTGTTGACATAGAATAATTAATAGTTTCTATGCGTCATTCTTTATAGAACTTCGCCATGATTAATTTTTGTATATTTTTCAAGTTGTAAAAAGACAAACGCTACAGGACTTCCTCAAATACATAAATATACATTTTTTTAATATTTATTTAGCGTCACACAGAGGGAGTGGTGGGGAGTGTCTTAACACTAGGTAGTGTTAAAACACTCCCCATTTTCTGCCGAATATAATTAAATAAATTTCATGTTTCGTTATTCATCTTTTTATTTTTGTGTTTGAGATATTATATACTCATACTCTTACATAATGATTACTTAGTTGATAAGTGTAAGATTTGAACTTGCTCACTTGATTTTTCCATTAGAGTCCTTACATTCCAATAGATTTGAACACCCGTAGAGAAATTCATTTAGTAAGCCCTCAATTTTACTAATCTTACTAATATTATAAATCCTAATTAATACTATTTAATATAGTAATTATAGAATATTATAAATGTGGAAGTTTGTGAGGATGAACGTTTGTTTCTCTATCGCGCGAAAACTACTCAGCGGAAATCGCTAAAGTAGTTTTTGTGTGAAAGTGGAACATCTAAATAGATGAAACTACAGATATAAACATTATCAAAATAACATATCGGCTTCAATTTACGTAAAGATTTTGTATAATTTAGCTTGATTTGATTGATTTTTTTTGGTCCCTAGCTCCCAATATACTTGTAAATCTACTAATTACACCTGTAAATATAATATATTCAAATAAATAAGTCTTGTTGTGTGGTTTTTTTTAAAGATATCGAGGCCAATCATGGCGCAGGGGCACAAAGTGTAACTGTAAAACCGACTGGTTGTGGGTTCGATCCCCACTCGAGGAGATGAAATATTTACTTACATTTATATTTCCATTTCTTCCCTCTGGTGTCGAGGCAAAGCGCGGCGCTGAGTTCTGCCACTCAACACGCAATGCCTCCAGAATTCGGCAGAAAGTGGGGAACGGTGTGTATAAATACTAGGTTCCCTCTGCCTACCCTGTTGTGTGCGGGATACAGCGTGAAGCTAATTTATTTGTTTTATTTTATAGTATGATAGAAAATTTTCGAAACATATATTTTAACATTTAAATAAAACTTAAAATAATAAATCAACTTACTAACCAGACCGATCGGTCAGTAAATAAAAAAAATCCGAACCCAATTTGATATTATTAATATTGTTACAAAATAATCTCGTAATACGATAAGCTTTGTTGTGGTAGCTTAAGTCACAGACAAAGGGTTACCACGTGTGTATTTATATGACGTCAATGGGTGTGTCCTATTAACTCTGTCGAGCCCTGATACCTATCGCCCTGCATTCCACATCTTCTGGTTACATATATGATATGCTGGCCATGTGGAAAAATGTGCATTAATCATGCATGCCCGATGTAACGGATATTGAACTTGTTTATATTATTATATTAGTGAAATCAAATTAAATCATGTTCACGTTATATACCGCACACAGCAGCGTAGGCAAAGGGAACCTAGTGTTAAGACACTGCGTTCTCCACTTTCCGCCGAGTTCTAGAAGCATGGCCTTGGCAACGCCGCACTTTGCCTCAACACCAGAGCGAAGAAATGAAAATATAAATGTAAATAAATATTTCACTTTCTCGAGTGGGATCGAACCCACAACCAGTCAATTTTACAGTCACACTTTGTGCCTCTGTGCCACGACTGGCCTTTATTAGTGAAGCACTCTATATTAGTGAAATAAGGTAATATCGTCTTAGGAATTTTAATGCTTTTAAGTTTCTATTTGTTTTACATATATACTGTTTTGATGAATCCAATTGTACGATGTTCACTTGATTAGTTATGAAAATAAAAAAAAAACGCTAAAGAATAGGTTTAAAATATAGAAAATAAACTATTAAGATAACCTCTTTATCCAGACTAGTTGCCTGTATTATGTTATACAGCACCATTCCTCAATAAAATTAGTCTTTCGAGAAAACAGTACAAAGTAAAACAAAAATAAAAACAATTAAAAAAACGAAATCCTATTTGGGAAATATGTGAATGTGAACACTTTATTTTACGTAAATTTGGTGAAGATGAAAATTGTTATCAATCAAATATATCAAATTAAAACAACATTTAAACTATAACTTCTTTAAGAAATAGCATGTAATTAATCTGCAAATATCTCTTTTGAAACAAAATAAAGTAATGGCAAATAATATATGGAAATTATTAAATTCAGCAGAACTTTATTATTAGTTTCAAAAGTCTTCACATGGCGTCGTCTTAACAGCTTATATCAATTGATGAAAGATGTTTTAATACTTTGTATGTACCTACGATAAAACAATTTTCATTAGAGAGAGAATATTTAATATTTGGTCCTTTAAAAAAAAGAAGAAAATGTGTAGGAATATCTCAATTTTAATAAGCTTTAATAAGCTTAGGAAAAATTACGTTCTTACGTTTTTACTCCTGAAATATTTTTTTAACGATTCTTTTGTTTTTTACTTTTCTGATCCCAATTATGCCTTTATTGATTTTAGATACGTTGTAAATTGATTCCTTGTTAAATTAAACATATATTATGCGGCTAGTTAGACTTAACATTAATATCTTTTAATATATTGAAGTTGTCTGTTATAATAAATTATAATACACTTATTTAAGTTCATATAAATTCAGTGAAATATATATCAGCATTTTTGATAACAGCAGATATGTGAAAAATACATATTTTTTAGCTTCTTGCTTGGTCATAGCTTGGTGTAGTAGAGCAGGCTGAGAGCACTTAGTCACTATATAGTGTTATTATGTAGTGGGGTAACTTAACCCAACGTTTTGTCAAAATTATCTAGAAGTGGGAATCGAAACCCACAACCACCGTGTTTACATTCACACACTGTTCCACGGCGCCACGATGAGTCCATAATATATCGAAGTATTTTTACTAAAAAGATGTAGGTACAAGAAGGTATAGATAAAACTACTTTCATCACATTTATCTTTCAGTTTTATTTTTAGGCGAACGGTTTTTCCGAACTCTTTACAATTATCTGAAAATGTTTACAATTTGAAAATAGCTGGTAGTACAAGACATGTACACGACTATGCTTACTCTACGTACTTTTTAAATATGTAAATCTATATATACAAATATCATAAGGTATTTAAAATCAAATCATGCTGTATTCCGCATACAGCCAAGTAGCAGAGGGAACCTAGTGGCGGATCTCATCACGCAATGTCTCCAGAAATCGGGGAAAAGATACTTAATTAGATATAAGCATCTAGTTAAGAGAGTTTTGAACCTACAATGACTAGTCCAGTCAGTTCTTCCACATATCGACTGAATGACGACAACGACGATGCGACAACAACTCTTGCTTAATTTTTTTATTTCCTATACTAGTATGGAATAAAAAACAGCACCTAATAGTACCTACTACTAAAGAATCTAGTAAAACTTTTATTATCAATGTTTGGTAATAATATAGTTTTTTAATAATATCAAAATGTGTAAGTATTTTTTTGTACAGTATTACTAAGAATGAGATTACAAATTTAACATAAAAAATTGTTGATAAAAGCGAAAAAATATCTGATGTTTATCAAAAAAATTGGATTTCATAAAAAAAAATTAAATTACAGAAAATATATTTTCAACTAAACACCCGACGGGGAGAAACCTTTCGCGTTCAGTTCGATAAATTAAATTACAAAAAAACCTAAAAGTAAAATCGTGTACGAGTACAATATATAATGTTAAAGTTTCTATCCATATACATTATATCCATACATTTCAACGTTAAAATTTATTCTGTTGCGTATGATCCAGTTGCGGCGGGCGTGATTGATGATGTGCTATCTGTTAATACAGCACGAAATGCTTCACATAACTAATTATTTTTACGACGATTAATTAGAATATTGAATGTTTATTAATTCTTTTGTTTATTTCCGTTTATAGAAAGTATATGAAATCCTGTTATTCTATTTTTTACTATTATCTATCTATCTACTAATATTATAAATGTGAAAGTTTGTGAGCATGGATGTCTGTTTCACTTTCACGCAAAAATTACTGATTGGATTTAGATAAAAGTTTGTAGTAACATAGTTTATACATCAGAATAATACATAAGCTAAATTTTATGTTAAAATAATGTATAATTTGACTATAATAAAACAATAAATTTAAACGTGGGAAGCCGCGTTTGGGTCGCTAAAATATTGTAAAAGGTTATTCTAATTCATTTTATATGAAATTAGGTACAATAATAATAGATTCTTTCTATGTATATGAACAATTACATAATTCCATTTTTCGGATTTTATGCTTTATACAGTAAGTTCTCACTTTTTACCAAATTTCATAATTTTACCCACGAGAAGTACCCTAAGCGTTTTCATTATATGAAAATTTTCATACAACTTAGGTTTACGTTGATTTAGAGACTTAATTTTTTTATACTCCGAGGAACTGTATATATAACATGGATTTTTTATATTAATTTCAGTCTGACCTCCACGCAATTTAGATAAAAAGATAGTCATGATACGGACGTACGTACAGACGGAAAACAAAGTGTTCCTATAAAGGTTCCGTTCTTTTTATATAATATATAATATATTTTTCTCAATACACAATCCATAACAACACGTCAGTCCGATCTGTTGTCCCTTAATCAATCAGGAACAGGTAGCGCTTACTATTGATAAATTATCATTGTTAATACTACTTTTATATTGAATATTTTTCAAATTTGGAATGTCTATAGATAAGTCTTAATATTTTTACTTTTAAGACCTATCTAGAGACACTAAACCTGTAGGTAGGATACTTATATATTTTTTACACTCATTTTTTAAACTCTTAATAATAATTTCTAAGTAGATGCGATATATGTACATATGGACAGATAAACATAGCAAATATATTAAAGCTCCACTTTATACGATTTGCCTATAGAACAACCAAATTAACGTAATGGAAGAAAATAACATTTTAATAAAATATAAGTAATATTCAAAATATAAAAACACTAACATATACACTGACTGACTCCTCCATAAAATGTGTTAAAGATTGAAGTATATTTTAGAGCATCGCATTTGTCAGTTTGAAGTTATTTCAAACAGAAGCATGTGTATAGACTTCTATAAATTACTAAAGAGCTTCGATGAAAGCACCGAAGCACAGAACACTCCATTAGTTCAAAACTTGTAAGTCCACACGGCACATCAAAGATGCCTTTACGATGTTTGCCTCTTATGTACCTACTGTCTTATATATATTTATGTCAGTTTTTTTTTAAATATTTTAGCTTCACGTCGAGCGCTGCACTTAGCGGGGTACGCAGAACCTGGCCACCTAGTGTTAAGACACTCTGTTCCCGTGTTAAGATACTCTGTTCCCCTTCCGTTCCTCACTTTTCGCCGAAAATAAGAAAAATTGTGACATATAAAATTTTAAGTCATTTATACATATTTATATTTTCGGTTTTTATTTTATGAATTGACCTTACAAAAGGGATTGACTCTTTTTTAATTACTCGTTTTAATTAATTGTTGTGTGATTTTCTAAACAATTTGAAATTTTAACCTTTCTCTATCATTTTACGTAGAGTTCGAGAGAGAAATAAAGAAAACATTAATATAACGACTTAAGTTTAACTACGATTTAATTTAGTAAGCAATAAGCGGAAACTCCATGTTAAATGATTCAAAGGCTTTTGTCTAAGATGTTAAAGCCGCCGCCCCAGACGATCAGTACATATTAGTGAATGGCGTAATGTACATACGGTTTTACCACCTACGTACCTACAACATGTAACGCCTACATATTGTCAAGATGATCGGTTTAAATCTGAAACAAAATGGTGTAGCTTACTCTACTTTGTTGTTATCAAATAGATATATCTATAACACAAAGAAAACTCTTCTAATTCTACCAAGACAACATCTTCTTTACACTATTTAAATGGCCAGCAAGCAATGGACAGTCAATGTGCAGAGGAACAAACATGTGACTGTAAATGCGACAGGTTGTAGGTTTGATTTCTACTCGAGGAAATAGAATATTTAATATTTTCATTTCTGGGTCTGGTGGCCTTCAGAAAGTTAGAAGCAGACGCGTCTTAATGGAAGCAGAGTGTTTTAACACTAGGTTTCCAGGTTCCCTTTACCTACCCTGCTATATGCGGGATACAGCGTGAAGCTGAACAAAAAAAATTAAGCAGCATACTATGTGAACATTATGGATACGGCTTATATAAGGCGTAACATGTTCACTGGTCTAAAATAACTTTACGCTTTAAAGTGCTACAAAGTGTCAAAGTCCACTTAGCCCGCCCTGACCTCACCCTCTTATAGATAGATAATGAGCAGCTTTCATCTTTAGCGACATGCATTCGGTTGTGGCTGGCGGTCTCTATATACAGTGGCGACTGGGTTATTTTAATTAAGTAACCGTTTTATATATTCTTACTTGAACAGATTAAAAATTAGCTATATATATTAAAACTAAAATAAATTATAAATATATAAATATTGAGGCCAGTCGTGGCGCAGCGGCACAAGGTGTGACTGTAAAACCGACTGGTTGTGGGTTCGATCCCCACTAGAGGAGATGAAATATTTACTTAAATTTATATTTCCATTTCTTCACTCTGGTGTCGAGGTAAAGCGTGGCGTTTAGTTATGCCACTCAACACGCAATGCCTCCAGAATTCAGCAGAAAATGGGGAACAGAGTGTCTTAACACTAGGTTCCCTCTGCCTACCCTGCTGTGTGCGGGATACAGCGTGAAGCTGATTTTTTAGATATATATAAATATTGATGATATTATTATGGATACTATCACTATATTTATATTAATTATATTTACTAATTATAGATATATTGTACGTCAAAAACTTTTGATCTTTGGTAAAGCGAAGCACAATTGTGTATTTACGTTATGTGTTTTATAGCACTTACCGTACCGCGAACTATTTTAGTACAAATAAGAACTTTGCCGTTTATAAGCGCTGGCAGTTCTCTTCGCTCGTAATATTTCTATTTTAGAAACTACGCATAGTGAAATTTCAACGTGATAATATATTTATACATGGAATCTTAGCAACGATGACTTTATTATTGTTCAATCCGAATTCAAAGATATGTTTATAATGTTATAAATAGTATGTAAAATACTTAAATAACAAATATATTGTATGATAGAAAATATAGAGACAATCTACTCCAAAGAGTTTTATGGATCTCGTACTAAATATTCATTTAAAAATAAAAAAAGGATGCTTATTTTATTTTGAAAGAACCACGATTGTGAATATAAATGGTATACAAGATATTTTTTTTAGTATTGTAAGAAAATTTGGAATGTACTGTTAGTCGATTCGAAAATTATTAAAATATGAAAATATAAATACATCTCTCAAGACATACAATTGTACTATTACTTTATACATTCATATACTTTTATTATTGAAGAGAAATAAATCACATTACTTTTTTATTCTAAAAAAAAAATCTGCCATATAAATAGAAAAATAAATTGTCGTCCATATATTTTTTTTTACCTAACAATAAACTAAAAGATATTTACTTGATTGCAAAATTGTATTGAAAAAAGCAGTTAATTATTAATGAAACTGAAAACAATATGAATTACATGTGCCGATGAGTTTATACATAAATAATAACGTACCGTATTGTAAACTTTTTTAATAAATCTACAAACTGAAAAGTCGTATTTAATTTGTAATGGAAGTTTTCTACTTGTTCAGTAATCATAGAATATACGAAGCAAAATTATGTTCTTATAAAAGATAAAATAAATAAATCTAATATTCAAAATGTCCAAATAAAGTACGTAGAAATCCATTTTCTACGTATTTTATTTGGAGATTTTGAGCTTGAATAGAGTTCACATGTTTAAAAGATAGGAGAAATGGCCACAATAAAAAAATATTAATATTATACATGTATATGTATAATATTAATATTTTTTTAATATTATATATGTATAATATTAATATTTTATTATACGATTCAACTATTCTATATTCTTTGTATATCAAGAACCAATATAAAAAAATACGTGGTAATATTCATATATATACTACAGCTGATCATTGGATACAGTAAATTGGTAAATCTACTTCCACCACATTTCTACTTCCGGTACCCTTCAATGTCAGAAAGTTATAAGCGTGCTTAAGCTATTTTTATCTCCAATTGAGATATCTATTTTGTGACTGTTTTTACTTCTCGGCCAGTATCGGTAGAAAATAAACATGTTATGTGATATAAATCGAAGATTGTGTTATCAATTCGTAATCTGTCATTCTGACAAACTCTGCAATATTCCATGGCGATTGACAAATGGATTGAGAATGTGTAGCCCTTATGATTATTAAATTTTTATGGTGATATTGTATTAATATAAAATTTTAAATAAATAAAATTAAATCTAATAAAATTTTAAATATATAATTTTTTTATGGTGATGTATTAATGAGAATGACTGGTTGTGGGTTAAATTTATATTTCCATTTCTTCGCCCTGGTGTCGCGGCAAAACGCGGCGTTGAGTTCTACCACTCAACACGCAATGCCTCCAGAATTCGGCAGAAAGTGGGGAACGGAGTGTCTTAACACTAGGTTCCCTGCTGTATGTGGATTTTTTCCTTGTGATATTAAGGAAATAGAAAAATACATGTGTTACACGTATCGAATATTGAAGGCCGCCGAATTTTATAGGCATTGATTGTGCTTTAAATGGTTTAACTCAACGCCGCGCTTTGCTTCGACACCAGAACCAAGAAATTGAAATTTTAAATATTTCATTTCCTCGATTAAGAATCGAACACACAACCTGTCGCACACAGCCACACGTTAGTGCCGCTGCGCCACGACTGACCTCATTTAAATACGACTAAAATTAAAAAACAATCAATATAAGTAATAAAAAAAATATATCAAATCGTATATCACATGGACGTCTGTATACATATGCGTGGCATGGAGATACGTAAAAAGGTTGAATGAGCCTAAGCTCGTATATTTATCTGGCACCCGACGAGGGCGGCGTTTACGCACCGCACTGCTGAGTGTGAGAGATTGATTTACGGCCTGATGTTAAAATAATTAATTACTTTTTAATTTCGACTGAGACTATAGGCAAATTTGACGCGTTTTATCATTCTGTGATTACAAATTGAAAGTTGATTATTGTATGTCTTTTTTACTTAAATATCACATGATCAATAATAAATGAGGCCAGTCGTGGCGCAGCGGCACGAAGTGTGACTGCAAAACCTACTGGTTGTGGGTTCGATCCCCACTCTAGGAGATGAAATATTTACTTAAATTTATTTCCCTCCGCCTATCCTGCTGTGTGCGGGATACAGCGTGAAGCTGATTTGATTAATTTTTTTATCAATAATAAAACAGAAGTGTTTTGGTATGTTTAAGTTTCACTATGTATCCTACATTCAGCAGTGTTAAGAATCCACTCCCCATTTTGCGCTTAATTTATAGACATTGCGTGTGAGTATCGGAATTTAACGCCGCGCTTTGTCTCAATTTAAAACAACTACACCCGCGTAAAATTAATACAGCTTTTTAAAAAGTACTGAATAGGATATCAATTATTTCGCCACTATAGAGCTAGAGCGGATATATCGTTTAGTAACATATGTTTTAATTATTGCTATTATAATACATAATAAAAAAATTAGCTTAACGCTGTATCCCGCACACAGCAGGTTAAGCAGAGGGGACCTAGTGTTAAAACACTCCGTTCCATATTTTCCTCCGAATTCTGGATGCATTGCGTGTTGCATGGCGGAACTCAACGCGGCGCTTTGCCTGGACACCAGAGCGAAGAAATGAAATTTAAATAAATACTTCATTTCCTCGAGTGCTGATCGAACACACAACCATTCGATTTAACAGTCACACTTTGTGCCCCTACCACGACTGGCCTCAATAAATAAATAATAATTATTATTTATATAACTGCTGTATTATGATTACATATCATTCTATTAACTACATTTCAGAGTTTAATTTTAGTACCTCAGTGTTAGTTAGGTCACAAGATTAAATACCTGTCTGTACCTGTAATATTAGAAACAAGCATATCTCGGTAGGTATTGGGCGGTCGTTAACCCGAGTCAAAGTAAAAGCTTTTTAATTATTCTTATCTGTCTTTCTATTGTTCACCCCGAAAGGGTTGAACAAATTTTAATACGATGCCTATAGATTAAAAAACCACACAATATTTTTCAATGTTTTTTTATTTCGACTTTTAATATAACTTTTTGTTTTACAAAACGATTTCTATAAATATGCTTATGTTTTTTTTTATTTTGTATTTTTTTATTCTTTAAATAATTTGAGGCCAGTCGTAGCGCAGCGGCACGAAGTGTGACTGTAAAACCGACTGGTTGTGCCTCCAGAAATCGGCAGAAAGTGGGGAACGGAGTGTCTTAACACTAGGTTCCCTCTGCCTACCCTGCTGTGTGCAAGGATACAGCGTGAAGCTGATTTGGCTTTAAATAATTAAGAAAAAAAATATGAGTAGATAGATTATACATATACTACACAAAATATTAAAGTACCACTGTATATAAAACGTAATACAAAAATGGACATAAAATTATCTTCAAGTTATGTCAAAAGATGAAATATTACAAATATCATCAGAAAAGGTTTCTTTTTAGGACTGTGTTTGTTTTACATGTGTGTGTGTAAATCGAAAACTAGGCTGGTATAACCTAAGATTGATATGTTTTGATATTTTAGTACGTAAAATCCTATTGGATTAGTTAATACTGGTTTGTCGGTATACACTTATAGTATACTAGGGACCCACTTGTGGCTTCGCCCGCTTGAATTACGTAGTTATTTATATTTATTGATCTAAGTTACTTTCGTGTTCTAATAATATTATCACTTTAAAGACGTCTATACATTGTAAACTAAAATTTTAGCTTACGTTGTTTAGTAAATTGCTATATATTGATATGACTATTTTATCTATGGATCTATTGAAATTAAATTTAAAAAAAAACAAAAATAACTTAATTATGTTGTTAGTGAGATGCTAACAAATGTATAAATTTTTATGTTTTCTAAAAAAAATTTGTTTTTCCTGAATGTGGAATAAAATTTTAAAATAGTAAAAAATAAACACTAAATGTTAAGGCATTTTTTGTAAAATACAATGTTGAGAATTTCATTAAAATCGGCTTACGATACAAATCAGGAATAATTTAATCGTATTCCACCATCAAAATTTTTTAACCCCACGCCACCAAAAATCCTTACCACCTGGTTCCTGGGTCAGTACAACTATACGGTATGCCAGACAGTCTTTTACTGCGGACATGTAAATTATGGAACCAACTACCACCAGGCTTCTTTCCAGGCGGATCAACGAATTTCTTAAAAGCCGACAACGCTTTATAGTTCCTCTGGTACTGCAAAAGTTCATGCATAGCTGTAATCATTTAACATCAGGTGACCGGCTTGCTCGTTTGCCTGATCTTATTGTTACAATTTTTATATGTATTGATAAGAAATTCTGTTTATAGTAGCTAATACAGTCCTGAGTTAAATAATAGTATAGAAGGAGGCTAGTCGTGGCGCAGCGGCACGAGGTGTGACTGTAAAACCGACTGGTTGTGGGTCCGATCCCCACTCGAGGACATGAAATATTTACTTAAATTTATATTTCCATTTCTTCGCTCTGGTGTCAAGGTTAAGCGCGGCGTTGAGTTCTGCCACTCACCACGAAATGTCTCCAGAATTCGGCAGAAATGGGAAACGGAGTGTCTTAACAGTAGGACTGTATTGTCTACCCTGCTGTGTGCGGGATACAGCGTGAAGCTGATTTAATTTTGATTTTAATGTATAGAATAATGCTTTAGTAATTATTATAAATAGTATTGATTAAATGATATAAGAGTGGTTGTAAGTCCATTTTCATCTTTTTAAATATTATAAAAATATGTATAAAAGGCACGTTCTACAATGTAGAGTCGCTAAATTAAAGATGTGTACCGTTATGTAAAAAATAAATCGAAATTTTATCTAGAATATGAGAATAAAAATGATGATAAATTCGTTCTTGTCACAAGTTGTATGTTGGGAGCTGAAAAAAGATAGCAAAGTACCATAATAATTTTCCATTTAAGACGTAAAAAGTTTATTCAATTTTTGTTAATAGTATCGGATATTAAAAATATTTACAAATACATTTAATATTTTTAAAAGTTTCTTATTTTCAATAAATAATAAACTAAAAAATAAACAGACTTTATTGATTATATTTAGTACTTATTTGTTCTAAATTGTTTAGTGCAGTTCAGGAGTTGAAATAAAGTAAAATCTAGAACTATTGCGGAAAAAAATCAGTACGATGCTTCAAGCCGATATTAATTATATTTTTGTTCATATGAAGTTGAATGATATGTTTCCTTATGTTGATCTCTTGTTTAAGCGGGGGAGATATTGCCATTGTCCGACTTCGGTCATGCTTTGCCTTACAGACGTAGCTTTATTGTTCATCTTACATGGTTGTATGACTTAATTAATGAAAAAGTATGCTGTTTCATTATTTTAAAATCCTTCATGCTTCCATAAATTTATACAAATACTGTTTTTTTTATCAGTTTCACGCTGTATCCCGCACACAGCAGGGTAGGCAGAGGGAACCTAGTGGTAATACACTCAGTTCCCCACTTTCCGCATAGTTCTGAAGGCATACGCAATGCCTGGTGACGTTGAGTGGCGGAATTCAATGCCGCGTTTTGCCTCGACACCAGAGCGTAGAAATAAAAATATAAATTTAAATAAATATTTCATTTCCTCTAGTGGGAATCGAACCCACAATCAGTCGATTTTATAGTCTTTTACTTTATGCCCCTGCGCCATGACTGGCCTCGTATTATACTGTTAGGTATTGTATTATAAATATTAATACACAATTCAATAATAATAAAATATAAGTAATTAAAACTATTCCTACCATATAGTGTATATATAATACAGTAAATGAAGCTGAAATTAGAGATTTTAATATAGAGCAAATTAAATAGATTTTTTTAAATACTTTGAATTTTGATACAATTTGGAGGGCCGTTGAAAACAAGTTACGAACTTGTTTGGAAACTTGAGCCCAAACTTTTACACTGAAATTCAAATTAAGAACAGAGTGACAACCATCTTGTATTTATAATTTAAGGGTGACTTAAAATAATATTTTATTAACTAGAATAAACTGTTTTTTTAACTCTACAATGAACTGTTTTTTTTTCTTGAAAAAATAATTGTGTTTGCTAATTTGATGGTAACGTAATTTTATGATAGCACATAGTTTTGAATAAATACTAGGGAGGAGGAGGTCCCAAGAATTAGCACGAGTAAGCACTGGCATAAGAAATATTTTTAATTATTAAAATTATTTTTCGTCAAAAATCAATTTCTTATGGAAGTCCTGTTATAGTGCTAAAATCTTCTATTTTATTCGATACTAACTACCCTTAACAACTTGTGATTATTTAAAGTCAGAACTAACTACAATATGTGAAGTATAAGTGACCTCTGTATGATGATGGGGATATAACATAAATACTAAGTAGATATGTATATACGGAATGAATGAATGAATGAATTGGTCCTGTAATATTACCTACACGACTATATGCAATTATACCATACGGATCGCGTGTTGAGTGGCGGAACTCAACGCCGCGCTTTGCCTCGATACCAGAGAGAAGAAATAAAAATATAAATGTAAATAAATATTTTATTTCCTTGAGTGGGGATCAAACCCACAACCAGTCGATTTTGCAGTCACACTTTGTGCCCCTGCGCCACGATTGGTATAATTTATAAGTACTTTTATTGTTTGAATAAAAATATATATCATATACAAGTTAAAAGTGTAGTAACACGAGATATTTCAATAGCACGCTGCACATAAGGTACAAACTTAGTGACGCAACAACTACTTCATGTATTCTACTTTATATTACATTTTCTGAGCTCAACTTTGAATGGAGTGAGAGCTCTCCGATGGTGAGTTATTTATATGATGATAGTTCACATGATGCGTTGAAAATTAGAAATATTTAAATACTTGTTATCACAAGTATTTAAATATTTCTACTATTTTCTTTCTCTGCACAAATGTTGTGAACGTAAAATTGTATCTCACATTGTATATTTAGAAAGTATTTGACCGCTAAATGTGAATTCGATTAAATTATGATGGGATTGAAAGGAAAGGATAAGTAATGTAATATTCGATTTTCTGTCTGTACTGTGTGACGTGGCTTCCCAAAATATATCTAAATTCCTTTTAGGCCAATTTGTTAAATGTGACCGTTATTATATAAATAAAATTACAGTCACAGTTACAGTGTGTAAACTACCTTTAATATGGTTAAGTTAGATATAAAGTGGTCAAATAACAAAGACGCATAGAACTAAAATTTGGCGGAAAATTTAAGTACACTGTTATAAATAAAATATCAAATCGATCCCTTGCTACACATGTTGGCTCGAAGGTTGAAAGTCAAAACTTCTTGGATTTTGAAATTTGGATTTTCGTAAACGATAAGCTTATCAAAAAATAAGCAAGTCAAAGTTATAGATCATAAAAAAGGCTTATAGTATTTTTTTTTCCTGAATCGCCCCATCAAGAGTCTCGTGAGAGGCCCCTTAGAGCTCTCATCTCCATCCACGCTCTCGATTTGTTTAGTTATATTATTAGAGAACTGGATTTATTCAGAGGCGAGGTGGAGCAGACGAGGAGACACAAGCGCACTGTCCTCACTCAAGTACGTTTCATCGCGTAGTCTCATGGAGAATGTGGATGGGACATGAGATGTGATATAGCGATTCTAAAGCTGAAAAGATTTCCATCATTGTATACTAAAAACTAAGGCGATATATGTATAGATCTTACAAACTATCTTACATATTATACATAAGTTCGATTATTATTTTAGTTCGATTTTAAGTAATACACGACGAAAGTTCTATATGTATTTATAACACGTGCATTTTAGATCAATGATAAGAATGATGATAATCTATGGCGACAGACTAAAATAATACACTATGGAATTGTATATCTTAAAAAGATCTATAGAAAAGAACATTTTCGTATATGACTCCAATCTTTATTTTCCACATTTTTTGACCAGTGAATTCAATCTTTCTTTTTTTTTAATAAGTTAAAAAATATTGATATTTTTAAAAGATTAAGGTAAACTTTTTCTAAAATGTGTCTAATGTAATCGTAGTCGGTTATCGTTAGTAAAAATAAAAAAAATATTATAGTATTTTTAAATAACAGGTAAAATTTTTGAACAATAAAAGTAGGTATTCCCCTAGGCTACTGAACATAAAACTAGTTTTAACACAGTAAATATTTTCATGAATTGAAATGAATCTATTAAATAGTCAGTTACTACTAAAACAACATCTTCACAACAATTATATATTTCTATGTGATACATACAGGCATTATGACACATATTAATTCGTGCAGAATCGCTAGGGATTTAGCTTTTGTTTTCTATATAATTCACTTGTTTCAAATGTTTATTTTGAACGAATTACTTATGAAATTTTATGATTTAATTCCTGACACAAATAGTTCCTCTATTGGATTTTAATTTAAAGACACTTTCAGAACGGAACTAAACTACCGTTCGATTTCCTCTGGCTTTGAAGGTCTGTAAATAATATCATTTCTTTGCTTCTTTAAATATATTTTGCACATTTTTATTAAATTAAAAATATAATAATATTTTAAATCAGAAGTTATGAAATTACTTATAACTTTAATATATGTACATTAAAATGTATAATTTTTTATATCTAACATTACATGTAAAGATATATAGAAATAAAACGGTTTTTTAAAAACAAAAAACTGGACAAACGCGAGTCGGGCTCACCCACCGAGGGTTCCATAAAAAATTGGAGGTCTTGAGCTTTTTCTGAAATTCAGGCCTAATAGCTTAGCCAGAGCCCTTTCATCTGATACCTCACTTGAACTAGCTAGGCTTTAATAATAAATTTTGGTCCCCTTTTAGGGCTATTATTATTTTTATAGATTTAACCAATGTACGGTTTTCAGATTTTTTCTTAAGCTAGTACTGTAGATGCTGGCTGTACGAACCCGTAGATGGTGGCTGCCAATTTTCATAGTTCTATGTTAACCAGAAGTACCCTATTAATTTTGATTCCCTTTATAGTGTCGAAATACGCGTTATTTGCGATATAAATATATATATATATATATATATATATATATATATATATATATATATATATATATATATATATATATATATATATATAT
>JAATLQ010025425.1:9458-41207 GCA_013421005.1 Heliconius erato x Heliconius himera
TCGTATTAATCTTTCGCTAACAGAAGGCTCGAAATTGGTTCTTTGATTCGTCAGCCATTGAATTCAGTAGCATAGTAGCGTGCCGGACGCGAATTAATACGCGTGACAATGGTGACCGTGACACGTCCGTGTTTGTTGAGACAATAACAAATTATTCATACTTGGTGATGGAATGTAAACAGAATATGATTGGCTATTAGCATGCAGGTTGGCAGCACCCGGGGGATGAGCCAGCCCCCAGGGATCACCCCCCACACTATTAACAAGTCTCTAACCTCTAACTTTGTTTCTAACGTATTTCGAACTTAATTTAATTAATTACGATCCCCTCTTTCGAGTCCATTTCGCTAAATATTATTTCAAGGAGGGACAGCGAGATCAAAAGACATATGAGCATTACTCACGCCACGAAATATTTATTAAAGACAGCGAAATTGATTTATATGGAACTTGGCTATTAAATATACATACATAAGTCGGTCGTGTTTGGAATGACTTCAAATGCAATTATCCGTTACAAATGTCTAAATAAACTTGAAACGGCTTGCTTAATTTATGTCTCGTATTTTAATATATTTTAAAATATATGATATTTAATTAAGTTTTAAGTTTAAAATAATGGCCAAAATATAGACACATCGCTCTGACTAACGCTGTAAACGCAATTTTGGATTCGGTTCCCACTTGGGGGAAAAAGATTTTTTTCAATTCTTAGCTCTGCTAATAACATAAAGCGCGACATTGAGTTGCACCACTCAACACGCAATGTTTTAAAAAATAGGACGGTAAATGAATAACGGGAGTCTGCTTTTATGCTATATGCCTGATAAAGAAAACCAAAATTGTGGAGTGCCATTACACGCAATAGTACACGAGTTTATTGAGGGTATTCCTTGAGATATTGTTTCCATTTAGATAATTTTAAATTTCCTTGTTCTGCTTAGAGACAATGCGTGGAGTTGTGTGCTCTGAGTCTTCTAAAATAGGTGTAAAAATATCATAAGTAGGATTTTTCCTCCTATATGGAAGAAATATTTGAGATCAGTAAAAAAATAATTTAAAATTTTATCACCTTTATACATATTAAATTGCGTATCAAATAAAAAAAATATAATATTATAATACAATAAAATATAAAATCAGATAAAACTAAATTAATTTAAATATAAATAAAGCTCCGTCAGAATGAACGGTAATTCATAATTTGGATTGGTAAATTTATATTGTGAGTCTCAATTAATATAAAGTAATTGGTAGTTGAATAAGATTTGTCAACTTTGGAATTAACAATTATTCTAGATTATAAATTATTTAAGGTTACATTTCAATTCGTTGAATATTAACTTTGCAAAATATCTCTTAATGAATACATATAAATCAATAAATCAAAATCAGCTTCACGCTGTATCCCGCACACAGCGGGGTAGGCAGAGGGAACCTAGTGTTAAGACACTCCGTTCCCCAGTTTCCGCCGAGTTCTGTAGGCATTGCGTGTTGAGTAGTGGAACTCCGCGCTTTGTCTCGTCACTAGAGCGAAGAAATTAAAATATAAATGTAAATAAATATTTAATTTCCTTGAGTGGGGATTGAATCCACAACCAGTCAGTTTTACCGCAGCCCCACCGCAGCCCCTGCGCCACGACTGGCCTCAAGTAAGTTATTTACTAATAGATTACGTTTAAAGCTAGTATCTATAAAGGTAAAGATTTGAATAATTACTTCAAAATGTTAAATGTTTTTATTTTTGTCCATTGCTTTGAGTTCTGCCTTTACTTAACACGCAATGCCTCCAGAATTCGACAGAAAATGGGGAACGGAGTGTCTTAACACTAGGTTCCCTCTGCCTACCCTGCTGTGTGCGGGATACAGTGTGAAGCTGATTATGATTTATAAACTTAGTAATTAAATATAATCGTAAATTCTAAACAAACCCTGGTTTTTACTTTGCCATAATCCGTTTATCACCCGTCTGGTGGGTAACGAAGCGATGCTGCATACATTTGCAATTTTGATTGGCGTTGAAGCCGTCAACATTGGATGCAACCATTAGGATGTGTTCAATTAACGTTTAATTAGATCATGCCTTTTGTCTGTTGTGTGTACTTAATGTATACAAATTGTACTCTAGTCTAGTGTAGGTATTTCTCTATTTTACTGAGTTAAGTACTGTACTGAGATCAGTCGCGGCGCAGAGGTCAAGTTTGTGTCTATTAATGCGACTTAGGGTTCGATCCCCATTCGAGAAAAGGAAATATTTATTTAAATATTGACGCAAAGAGCGGCGTTGAGTTCCGCCACTAAATACGAAATGCTTCCGGAATTCGGCGAAAAGTGTGCAAGAGCTCCATATATTCCATTCACATATTCCATAGTGTACATAAGTAATATATTTTAAGTACATTATTTTATCTATGATATACATATTCATTAAAAGGTGAAAAGAGAACGTAATTTCACGTCTTTTCTTCTACTTTTCGTTTTTTTTATTTAGCTTGATCTATCCTGCATGTAACAGAATAGGCAGAGGGAACCCAGAGTTAAGAAACTCCGATTCTCACATTTCACCGAATTTTGGAGGCATTGTGTGTTGAGTGGCGGAACTCAATACCGTGTTTTGTCTCGACATCAAAGTGAAGAAATGAATTATTAAATATTTCATTTGCTCAAGTGGAATCGAACCCACTACCTGTCGAGCTTACAGTCACACGCTGGTGCCTGGTTTCATATATTTTTTCATATAGTTTTTTTTTTTAAATATTGCATATGTTCATATTGCATATTGCCCCAGATTGATTAATCGCATAGAACAAACGCAGTAAATTTAAAATACTATCAAGAACTTATTTCACTAATAAAATGCATTACATTATTATATTTCGACATAAACAGAACTGTACGTTTCGTTTATTTTATACTTGAAACAGTCGTGGTCACTTTATTTAGATTATTCGATTTATTTTATAGGTCGTAAAGAAAAGCGACTTCTGTCACTCACGGTTTATGTCACGGTTTATGGTTTATAAGATTTTACGGTAACGTTAAGGTAACGCAGGCCGTCTATAGCAAAACCGTCTTGTACTATCGCTTTAAATGCAAAGTGCGTCTCTTATTTCACCTTCTTTTATGGTAATATGAGAATTGATGGAAAATTGTCAGTTTTAAACCATTGTTGTTATACACCTTTTCATAGTAATCGATTCTTTGTTGTGTAATGATTCATAAATAATAATGATTCAATAATATTCATATTTTTATAAGTTTTGTGCTAGATTAAGTGATTTGATTTACGATTTATCATGAAAATTTTCAATAGTTCTTATTTATATTTGTACAATCGAAATAAATTAACTTATTTACGCTTATTTTTTTCACTCGTCAGGTTTATTTGAAATATGTCCTTCAATATTTTTTTTTTCGAATTACTACATAATTTCAATACGTCAGATTGCATGTCATAAATATGAGTTCAATTTATTTTAACTTAAAAAAAACGTCAATTTATCTAACAATACACATAAAAACGCGGTGGACTTTTCCATTATTATAGGAAGTAAAAGTATATAACATAAATGCCTACATATTTATGTACAAGATGCTCCAGTTTAGTAATTCGTTATAAAATAACTAACATGCCAAACGTTGCAATAAACTGTTATTCCCCTCTCACATCAGTCACACATTTCGTTACAGAACGAAGGAGGAAAAACTTTACCCTATTTTCCTCATACCCGCACTAAAAAGCAAATATCTTTTTTCTACATCTATTTCATGCGTTCTTTTAGTCAGATTTAATATATATAACTCATATATGTATATTAAAATTTTGTAAAATTATATTGATTTGTACTTTCTTTTTGAAGCTTTTAGCTTTATCACGCACATAACAGGGTAGGCA
The DNA here is from genome assembly GCA_013421005.1 of Heliconius erato x Heliconius himera. NCBI lineage: Eukaryota > Metazoa > Arthropoda > Insecta > Lepidoptera > Nymphalidae > Heliconius > Heliconius erato x Heliconius himera. Next base: position 13,354 of record JAATLQ010025425.1, read on the forward strand.
GAGGGAACCTATGAACCCTTAACACCACGCTTAGCTTCTTTACTTAGGCAAGGAAATTAAAATACTCGAGTGGGAGTCGAACCCACCGCCGAACCTGTCGCGTTAACAGTCGCACACTTGTGGCTGACTTCCATTAATTAATTTACACTTTATTTCACTTATTTATATCTATAACCAATCTTAGAATAATTCTATAAAATATTTTAATAATCACGTCAAAGTAATTCAAATTCTAATCGAGTTTTAAATTGCAGCCATTCTTATCTGGTGCGCTCGCATCGCACTGGATCTGAACTGAACTTTCGTCTCTCATCCACGGTCCCTTTCCTCGTTAGCTTCTCCTTAAAACTTCGTCTACAAGTTCCACAGCGAGTTTTTTAACTCGCCTCCAAGTCGTTTCTCGTGATTAATTAATTTGATTGTATGTAAAGTTATTAGAAGCTGGTGTTTAACAGTGCTGTCCATTATTGATGATTTGGGTCAAGAGTTACGTAGGGGTGGTTCTGCTTCATCATCGAGTGTAAAACTTATTTTTCAAATTTTAATAGCTTGAGCATAAAAATTCAATTCAACTTTTTTTTTGTCATCAATATGGAGAGAATTTTGTGAAATCAACGCATTTTTCGCTTTCTAGGGTTTTTTTAATGGAAGTTCTTAAGTCACTAGGTAAGGAAATTTCCTAGTAATGTTTAAATAAATCAGCTTCATGCATCCCGCATACAACAGGGTAGGTCGAGGGAACCGTGTGTTAAGACACTCCGTTCCTCACTTTCCGCCGAGTTCAGGAGGCATACCGTTTTGAGTGGCGGAACTCAACGCCTCGCTTTACCTTGGACACCAGACAAAAAATTTTTTACTTCCTCAAGTGGGTTTCGAACCCGCAACCAGTCGATTTTGCAGTCACACTTTGTGCCCCTCCACCATGACTGGCGTTATATATATCAACATTCTTTCATTTAATTTTAATAAAAAGGAACTACCAAACGAAAACCTTGATAAACATTCAAAACTTCAAATATTAGTAAGCATTAAGAAAAAATAATTTAATTAAAATAATAATATAAAATACCTTGGTTGTGTAATGGCACTTAGAACGCTTTTAATTCACCTCTCTCGAAGAAATTCCCGCGTGTGGATCGTTAATGAGAGAATTATTCGTATTAAGGCCGTTGTTATTGCGTCTGGAGATTTGAGCTTAAATGAACTTGGAATCTATAATTAAACTAAAATTTATACTTAATTATTTTCGATTTAATGAGACAGTTGGTGTGGGATGTCTCGTTAAGTTATAATATTTAAAATTTTTACGGAAAAAGTGTCAGTTTCGTAGTAACTTTTTGCTTAATCTGGAAGTATATTAACAAAAAGATTTTTCTTTCATATTAGTTTCAGTGTTATTTTTTTTAAGATTCACATTGGATAGGCAGAAGGAACCTTGGAATCTAGTATTCAGACACTTCCATTCCTCACCTTCCGCTAAATTCTGGAGGCCTTGTCTTTGTACCAGAGCAAGAAAATTTAAATTTTCAATATCTCGTTTTCTTGACTGGATATTGAAACTACAACTAGTCGCGTTTACAGTCACGCTTTTAGTCCCACGCCACAACTGACCTTAACCTATTTATCTGTATTAATATAATAAAGCGGAAGAGTTTGTTTGTTTGTTTAAACGCTAAAATCTCTTAATCTATTGGATTGGATTAATCTATTTATTGTTTTCTATAAAAGCTTCAGTCATCAGGCCTGCTATATATAAGCTTTATAACATTACAGTATAAGACTTAGTTACCGTTAAATAACAAAATATATATTTTTAATAATAATAAACGCCGTCGAATTGCTTTAAGCGCACGATCCGCACAAATACTTAAATATATGCCAGAAAAAAAATATTCAACTTTAGTAGCTCAAAAAAATCCACGAACCACATATAAGTCACAATAAGGCATTTTTAGACCAAAATTAATCGGAAATTGCAAAGTAATATTTCACTGATTTTTATTTGACCTGGATATTAAAACTAACGAACGAAAGGAAATCATCATCGACATTTTATGAAGAAAAGCTTTGGCTTTTATACCATTTAATTTAAACGTATAATTTTCGAGAAAATGTAAAATAATTCAACGCTTGTTTTACGGTCGCAAGCCTAGGTTCGAATCGCGCGGGGGACGCCGTTTTCTGCCGATGTCGTCATGCAGCCATGTAGTGCTTGCACTTTCTCAGAATAATTAAAATAAGTTGTTCACGATTAAATGTATCAATCTATTGGCATATGCAGCATAATAAAAGATTTATAAGTGATATGCGAGCGAAGCCGCTAGTATTTAATAAGACCACATTATTTTAAACACGTAGATTAAAGCCATACCTACTACCATAAATAAAAAAGATAAGCCTAATTTTATATAGCAAATTTGGGCAAACTCTTTACAAGGCCCGGGGCGGGGTTAGTGCGTTATCGTCTGAGCCTTATATTGTTTCGCTATCGATGTTGATATAACTAACTGACGACACGAGAATGTATGATAATAAACATTTTCAAATAGAAATTGTTCTGTAACCGGATATGATTTTTCGTTATATCCTTTCGGAGGTGTCTGCTTGACTTCCTTTATGTTTCCAACGTAATACATCACGGATCATATTTCTTTCCTAATATTTTTGATGTTTCAATTTATGTTTAGAGGTACAGGGACGCAAGGGTGTCACTGTGACGCGACGGTTGTGGGTTCGATCCCCAATCGACGAAATTAAATATTTATTTAAATTTATATTTTCATTTCTTCGCTCTGGTGTCGAGGCGTTGAATAAATTAGGGAAATAAGTTGATAATTTGTAAATGACTAACGTAAAAATTATTAAATATTTAGTTTTTTTATATACATTTTATTATTTATTTTTTCCCAAATTTCAAACTTGTATGTCAATGGGATATCCATAATGTATATATTGCTTACACCCGTTTGCACTCATTTTGTATGAAATGAACCACAAATTTAAGTTTGTGATGGCTCTTTCTGTAATTTAATTAAATATTTACATTCTTCGTATTTTTTCTATTATTTGTGTTGAAAATTCTCACTTCTTGCCAAATACAGCAAAGACGATCCATAAATGCTCTTATATTTGAATTGTTTTAACTTTCAACCAAATTTCAAGCCAGTTGATTATTCTTTAGACATTACCGCTTACATATTGCGCTCCGTCCCTCGTTATTTCTAGATTAGCTAAACTATTAAATAACTGTTTTTGCAGAACACATTTAACAATTGCACGTATGTATGTATGTATATACAAATGGAGCAGAAACACAAGTCGTTTGGCCACTTGCCAACATAACCAGCAAATAAAACTATGTTTTAATATCTTTTATTCAGTAAATTCAAACTTTTCTCAACATAAATCCTGAGTTACACAGAGCTCTCATGAAAATGTAATGAGCACGAACTATTTATAGCTAATCCTTTCGAAATAAACTTCAGGACTGATGTCTGTCTGAATCTCTTCGCGTGGACGCAAGTCTGTAAAATATAACGAAATGAGTGCAACAGAAAGATATCAGTTTTAGGTGAAAGAAAGAGATATAATAGATGGATGTGGTGGAAATGCGATACGATGAAGTGGATTTTTGAATTGCTAATAGGGGAAACGAATCGGCCGCCGCCGGCATGGATGACGCCACCACCCTGGGCCCGGACTTCTTCCGTTTATAATCATCCTTAATAACGCTGGAGTGGTTTAATGAATGTATTTTGCTATCAAAGTAGAACGCTAACTGAGACGTTAATGTTAATGGCGACTTAAAAGTAAAGTTTCAATTTGTGACGTTATTGAGTTTGTAGCGTTAGTAGATGGATGTATAAATAAGTAATGTGTTATTTAAATTGTTTTATGAGGCCAGTCGCGGCGCAGGGGCACAAAGTGTGACTGTAAATTAGATTGGTTGTGGGTTCAATCCCCACTCGAGGAAATGAAATATTTACTTACATTTATATTTTCATTTCTTCGCTCTGGTGACGAGGCAAAGCGCGGCGTTGAATTCCACCACTCAACACGCAATGCCCCCTCAGAACTCGGGAAAAAATGAGGACTGGTGTATCTTAACACTAGGTTCTCTTTGCCTAACTGTGCCTGCTGTGTGCGGGCTATAGCGTGAAGCTGATTTTATAGTTATTTATTTTTTATTACATATTTTGTGCTAAAATAAGTAAAGCTTGTGGAATGTAAAGTTTAATGTAAGTTCAATAAATAGTTATAGTTTTTAAATGAAACTATTTAACCGGATTAATCGGGTTTGCGAAAATGTATAATACTTAATATACGCGATTAATCCGTTTAAATAGTTTCATTTAAAATGGTAATAATCGTGAAAATAAAAAAAAAATTAAATAGTTATAGTATTTTATTATACAATTTCTCGTGATTTTGCATAAAATATTTAATACAACGTTTTCGTGAGGCTATCATGACGCCCATTAGACTAAGAACGCGACGGTAAAAGGTTCTATTTACATTCAGGGAAATTAATTATTTTCATTTCCTCGCTTCAGTAACAATACAAACACAAAGTCTTAAATTGTGTTTTTCCTCTCAACACTCAATGTCTCGAAAATTAAACGGTACGTGAGGAACGGAGTGTTTTAACACTAGGTTCTCTCTGCCTACCCTGCTGAAAGACACCATAATTTTCCCAACAATTTAACAAAAATATTATATAAAATAAACATTTTCAACACACAATTTTAATAAACAACCAAAAAATTTAATTACAAAGAAAATATCGTATAAACTTTTTGTTGTGATTTCAGTCGAAATATCTTAGAAGCTCACCTGTTGGTGCAGATCTCGTCACGGCACAGTGCACACGGATGGTTAAAATTTAATTTCACTAGGAACATTCCACCACAGATTGCATTCCTTGCAGGGGACCGACGCTGATGAATACGAGTTACGGGAACGGGAATTTCTCAAATTCTATGTGATATTAGTTTATTAACGTGATGTTGCTTTCGTAGCCTTAAAATATATTTTTGTTACATTAAGATATTAGGTATGTGATATAAGTAGTTTTTTAATTCCAAATGTGAGTCAATAACTGTTTTAAATATTACAAAATATTTAATTTATTATTTGCCGTAAGCCGTTTTATGATTCACTGCAATATTTTAAGATAATTAAGCTAACAATTCTTGTATCATAGAAATATTTTCATAAATTATCTATGTATGGGTTCATCAATTATCAAATCTATTTACAAGAATGAATTATATATCATTTACAATTATATATTGTTTTACGTTGTATCTCGCAATGTAGACAGGGGGAACCTGGGAACCTAGTGTTAACACACTTCATTCCCATTACGAAACTTCTACTCACCAATTTCCGCCGAATTCTCGAGGTACCGTACCGTACGTGTTGAGTACGGTACTCAATGCCGCTCTTTATCTCATTACCAAAGCAATATAATAAATATATTAAATATTTAATTTCTTTGAGCGGGAATTGAAACCACGAACTATCTCGTTATAGGCCTCAAACCTGCTTCTTATAATATATACCTATAGTATTTTATACCAATCAAGATTAACGCAACGGAGTGTCTTAGCACTAGATTCCCTCCGCCTACCCTCCTATGTGCGGGATACAGCTAGAAGCTGATTTCTTTTTTTTTTAAGAAATATCATCTCTACGTATTATAATATTTACAAGAGAAACGACGTTGAGAGAAAGATTTATAGAATAGCCATTGTGTAGAAAGATTGCGCTCTATTAAGTACTTGTAGCGTGTTGTTAAAATGACTATTGGCTGGAAAATGCGTGGCGATATTGTTTCTCTAAAGCCCTGCCTCCACCGCGAAAGAGAAACGTGTAATGCTTATGCGGAACGGATTTCGTTTAAAAAAAATAAATTTTGATTTCCACCAACGAGGAATTTTACTTATACTTTGTAATTACTTCGCTTCGCTCCCTAGAAATGAGCGGGTTATTTCCAACTCTCTTTGCTCGCTCGGCCCTTTCCCCTGAGTATCTATTGGTGGAAATACAAGTACGCAGTCTATTCTTGCGAGTTCAACGTAGTCCTTAATGAGCCCGCTCCACTCGCGGTGGAAACCGGGCCTTATAATATACTTTGTAGGATGCTTGAGTAATTACTTCGAGTAAAAAATTTTTTTTATAGGATATTTTTTCTGTAGCCTTTTACGTCTTTAGTTTAGTTATTGTTTCTAATTAAGCAAAGTAAAGTATGATTTATTAATATAATATGAAGGATAGTGCGTATCCTTCGTTTGTTTTCTTTTTAATTAGTCTCACAAAACAAAAAAAATATTACTTCATTGTAATATACTAATTTAGCTACTAAGTAATATAAAAATCGTGTATCAATAATCAAAACTTATATTTTTAGTGTTTCTTTTAACTTTACCTTTACCTGTATTTTTATCCTCTACAACATGAATAAAAGTTGCGTAGACCTGGTCCCAGGTACCTTGTGGGGACCAAATGGACCCTGGCTAAGATCACGGGTCGCCGCTGGAGGCAGAGAAGGATCCGATCGTCGTCGTGGAGATTCTTTGAGGAGGGCTATGTCCAGCACAATTTTTTTTCAAAGCATGCTGATGATGAAAAATAAAAATTATATGTTTTACATATTATTAAGTTACATTTAGTTTTTTCGACAATTGCAAATAACCAAACACAATAATTTGTACATAACATTTAATGTTATGTACAAATTGAACAGATAAAATCTATCAACATTTTAATAGTACCACAATGACTCAACAGCTTCTAATTAATAATGACATGATATTAACAAAGTTTTTATTATATTTTGTCTGTTTAAAGTATTTTTCACAAAATATAAATAATACAATATTATTAATATAAATAAATATAATAAAGATGAAAATTGATGAAATATTTCTCTGCAATAAGTCTAAATGCACGTGGTATTCCACAGCGCCGCATGTTTGGTCGCAATGTTCGCTCCGATTAACGCAGTACTAGCCTGATGTGAATATCTGACATACTTTGCATAGCAAATTAACTTCACTATTATAATCTTCTATTATGTATGAAAAATAACTATTAAATATGATGTTATTATATATTATGGAATATCGCGGTGTTGAGTACCGTCGCTATACACGGCTTGAAGATCTTCTACAGAATTGCGCGCTAAGTGGAAAACGGGAGCACAGTGTCTTACACTAGTTTCCCAGTTCTCTCCTAAATTTAATTTTCATTCCTTCGAGTGGGAATGAAACACACAACCGTCACGCTTACAGTCGAACGCTTGGCCCTGCGCCACGACAACCCCTTCAAGTTAAGAAGAAGAAAATGGAAACATTTCCACTACATCTCTGGCCATCTTGAAGAAAATGGATAAATTATTATTATATACTAACAAACAAACATACAATATCATATAATACATATGATGTATGAACCTATATTGTTATTTGTAATAATGACGGGCCACAAATGTTCATATCGCCGGGGCGCGTGTTTTGACGCGATCCTCGCTTCAATTAATGCAAAGCTCGCTTGATGTCAGTATGTGAAATTCTTTGCGAATAATTTTCAGCACCTAATAAATAAAAATGGGTTCGTATTTTTTTTAATGGCCATCATAATTATATTATACTGTCGTTTAATTTTTGTTGTTATTGCATTCACTAGTTATTACGTTTGAAAATGCGCGTGGGGTGTCTGCGACCCCAAAAATATATAAAAAACTGAAGACTGAAAAATCTACTAGTTTCTTAATGAATAAAAATTATCAATTGAAAGAAAATTATATTATCTTAGCGAAAAATAATAATAAATCTAGTTAATTACTAATCGTGCTCGATCAGTGCAATAGCAAAAATGTCTACTTCTAACAAGAATCAGTTACAAAAAAAACACCAGAAATTATATTCAAAATTCAACCAAATCTAACAAAAGACTTTCGATTCGGTTTATATTCATGATCCAATAATACAACAAAATGAGGCAAGAGGCAAAAACGACGTAACAAAGGGACAACACTCGAAAGGTACTCGAGATGAGTGCATGCAAATTGATATCACTCCAGGATTGCGACAAAGTCGAGAGTCGTGGAGTGGATGCGGGGCATGTTTTATTGAATTTGACTACGGTCAAACAATCGACTGATATTGGAAGACACAATCACTATGTTATAGGTTATTTATTTGGCGTACTTTTTGAACGTAGCGAAATTGGAACACGTGACTCTTGAAGGCTTTCTTGGTTATAATCTAATGACGGCTATTTTCCATTTGTTTCCTTAATAAGCTTATGTCATTTTATGATATTTTTACGTTAAATCGTTAAAATTTCATAAAATGACATAATGTACCTCTAAATCTAAAACAATATTCATATTAACCTGTAGTGACAATTCTTTTATAACAAAAACTGCTTAGTTTTACTTCTCAAAACTATTAATTATATTTTTACATACAATATTCATTATACTATATTACAAGTAAAAATACATTTAAAGTCCACTGTGTACCATTTTACCACTCTGTAACCAACATGTTAATAATATGCATCACGTTTACTATGTACGCTCTCCTAAACCGTTCGATAACACAGTGTAACATAGAAGTTTATTCTACCAGCAATTCGCACTTAATGAAAAGCGGCTCGAGGCACCGCAAATTTTCGCGTTGACTTATTATAGCATAATGCTGATGGAATTTCGTTGTCACGTGGCTGTTTCCGCTTTCTGCCAGCTAACGGCCAACATGTGTGAACTTGGAAGTTGGGAACGTTAATAATGAACACGCTGTATATTTTGAAATTACTCGATGAATTATGGGGATGATGTTTTTGTTTGATATTTGGCGGTGAGTGACGGTTGTGGGTTCAATTCAATTCGAAGACGATTGTGTATTATATGAAAAACTTGTGATATTAAAAAGAACCGTGTAAATTTTATCTGTCTCCCATACACAGTTGAATACACTTTATTTTCAATTTCACTTTCTTCTATAGCAGAGCAGTTAGAAGGAACCTAATTTCGAGCAATGATAACAATTTAAATAACGAGCCTCGACGGCCTTAAGTAAAACAAGTGTCTAAGATATAAAAATAAAATATATAACAACAATCTAAATATAAAATAATACTTTTAACGTAGTACAATATAATTAACATAAAATAAAACGAAGAACAGAAATTACTATATATAGATATAATTTTGTAACCATATTCCACAAACGAGATCAAGTAGGGAAGGCAACCAATTATGTGAGCCGGGAAAGTAAAATCAAGGTCGTTACTCGACAGTTTAACCCTGCCGTCGCCGTCGCCGTCGTCGTAATCTTATAAGACACGTATTCACGTAATGAACTTTCCGAATAAGAATTTATTGAAGCATGACGATGAATTAACTGAAAACATTTATAATATTAAGGTTATTATATTTTATAAATGTTTTATCAAAATATGATGGAAATTGTAAAGAATATGGATTTTGTGGTGTATTTCTAATGTTATTAGTATTCATTTTACTAGAAAAATATTTTCTTTAATTGTATGTCAAAGCAGTCTCCCGATGGCGGCCACACCCACATACCATCTATAACATTTTTTTGTGGTACATTTGATAACAGAGTGATAAAGTCAATCATGAAAAATTTGTTTTCATAATTCTGAGAAAGTACAAATATTGCGTAACTGCTTGAGAGCATATCATTGGTGGCAAGGGCACCTGACCTAGGCTTGAGGCCGTAATCAGAGATTTGAATTTTATTTTTTTTATTTTTTATTTTAATTTTAGATTTTCTCGAAAAGTGTACATCTAAATTACATGCTATAAAAGTCGAAACTTATTTTCATAAAATTTTCTTGATGATGAAATGACTTTCAATCTTTCAATTTCAATATCCATGTAAAAAAACTGCGATATCCCTGCAATTTTAAATTATTTTCCGTCTATAAATTGATTATTGCGACTAATAAGTATATATGCCTTATAAATATATAGGGCATAGATGTATGGCGTTTAAACAAACAAACAAACTCTTCCACTTTATTATAATAGTACAGCTTTCTTTGTCATTAATTCAATTATAAATTATACTATTATACTTCGAAATAATATTAAAAAAAAGATTTATTTATTAATAAACAATGCATTTATTTAACGACGAATCCTAAAACACTGGAACGACCATTTTCAGTGTACGTTTGTACGTATGGCACTTGACATGAGAGCTTATCTTTGCTGTCATTTTATAAATCCACGTTTTTATATTTTGAATATGTAAAATAAAATTTTAAAATATCTCTCTGCCAGCGACACCAGTACAATAATAGCAGAACATCAAAAAAGCTGTTGCTTATACTTTGTCGATAAAAATTAAATCATCCAGCAATTATGGGACATTTCCCTTTGGACCGAAAAGGGTTCGTTGGAGTCAATTCAATTATATTTTTGTGATTTTTTTCTCAGCTTAGATAAAATTAAAAGTCCTTACATTTATTTTTCATCGTAAAGCCTTCATGAATCTTTCAGTAGCTTTAAGGAAATTTGCAAAAAAATCACCACTGAATCGATTTCCTAAAGCATTTTCCCTTAGAATAATATTATGTTGCCATTTGACGTTAGGTGGTTTCTATGCAAAATTTTTTTTTCTCTTGTATGTAGGGTACTCTTTCAATTTTACATTTAAAATATAAGCAAAACATGGATTTTTTTAACGTGTATAAATTTATTCGATTTTAATTTGTGTTCGCAGCATTTAGCTTTAACTGCTGTAAAAATTCAGTAAATAAACATCAAGAGCACAGGCTCCATTTACAAATTAAAAACATGAACTGCATGGTATCCGGGCAATAAAGTTATTAAGTTTAGGTACCGACTGAAAAACTTTATACAGCATCGAAAAGTTGATAAAGGCTCACCAAAAACTTCGCTGAAATAAATTGCTTGTTGTGTCGCTTTTAATTCTTCTTTCACAAGACAAATCATTATTGTTGAAAAATTATGTAACTAGGCTATGTAAATTAGGTATATTGTCGTTTTATTTATATTTTATTGTTGGCAAAAGTCCGACGTTGAGTTCCACTACTCAACACGTAACGCCTCAACAAAACGGACCATCCTAACATTAGGTTCCTCTATCGGTTCTCTGTGCCCTGCTATAATCGGGATGCAGCGTGAAGCTGATTAACTTCCTTGTTGTGATCGGGAAATTGTATGCATTTTATGGTTGTGTAATTTTGTGACTTACTTGTGACTAGTATTAAGATAAATAATAATAATATAATCATAAAAATTATGTGAAATTACTATTTCGCAACCCACAATAAACACAACATTTGTGTCAAAATATTCATTAAAATCTGCTAATACGTTCCACCAAATTGAGAATATTTGAATATAATGAAAAACGTAATAAGAAATCGTAATTTATTTCTTATTGAAACGAGAATAATAGACGTTCACAGTTCCCGTTCCCTAAAAAGTACCAAAATGGTTCCCCGCAGAGCCACCAGGCCCGCGAATCATGATATTAACATTATAATCCAATTTGTGGCCTCAACCGAGGTGAAACTCATTAGGAACTTTCTGCATTATTGCATTTGACATTAGATCTTACGTCTCCTGTCATATTTCAGGCTGGGACGGTGCAGACTAGGAGGGTTAAATTTAAAAAATAAACATTTTAAGCTTTATGGTGTATGGATAGCCGTAGTCAGAAGGAATCTGGGAACCTAGTGTTAGGAGACTCCCTTTCCATTTAAACACTTTCGTTGTCTACTTTACGTTGATTTCCGAGGTATTGCGTGTTGAGTAGCGGAATTTAACACCGTGCTATGCCTGAAAATATTAAACATTTTATTTCCCCGAGTGGATAGCGAACCCACAACGCCACTGCGACGTCAAAAAATTAAGTTGCTAGTAATTATTACATATATACTACATTTATCATCATGTTTTATTGTATAAAAATAAAAAATATATATAAGAATATATTGCTATATTGCTATACTGTTTTAAATATTGAACTAGAAATATCTTCAACTTTTAACCTCATTCTTCTTCTTCTTGGCTGTACACTCCTGTTGGAGATGTGGTCATACAAATGTACAAATAGTAGTTCATTGCTTGTCAATATCTATAACTCATAGCACGCTTACGCCCAAAATTAATAACCTATCTCCAAGGTCAATCTTAGATTGTTTCATACATCTATCCTATCTAGAGATTGGATAGATATATGAAACAATCTAAGATTGACGTTGGAGATAGGTTATTAATTTTGGGCGTTAGAGAACATAAAGAAAATCTATTTATTATGTTTTAAAAGTAACAGAATATTTTTATTCAAAGTCCACTGGGTACACACTAACTGTAAAAAGTAATTTCATTATACAATATACGTACTTGGAAAATAATGTTAAATTATTCAATAGCTTTGAAAATGTCCGACAGATTGCAATCGTCCCCTCTAATTAAAACCTTATGCATAATTAATACAGACGGATGCCGAAACAATAGCGGCGGTCCGTATCTGTTTTGAAATTGCATTTTCTATATAATAATTTACAAGGATTTATGGTTTATGGATTAAAATATATATTTTACAGATAATTTTAGGATAGAAAAGCCGTCGTGGCGCAGTGGCATGTGACTGTAGGCGCAGCGATTATGGTTTCGATTCCCACTCGTGGTAATGGAATGTTTAATATTTTTATTTCCTCAATCTGGCAACAAGATAAAGTGTGGCGTTGAGTTCCACCACTTAATACGCAATGTTTCAAAAAATCGGTGAAGAGTTGGAAACAGAGTGTCTTAGCACTAGGTTGCCTCTGTCCTTGTGACCTTCCTATATGTGGGATAGAGCATTAATATTTTTTTATATAGTTTTGTTGTTTTGAGGCCGGTCGTGGCGCAGCGGTACGAGGTGTGAATGCAAAACCGACTGGTTGTGGGTTCGATCCCCACTTGAGGAGATGAAATATTTACTTAAATTTATATTTCCATTTCTTCGCTCTGGTGTCGAGGTTAAGCGCGGCGTTGAGTTCTGCCACTCAACACGCAATGCCTCCAGAATTCGGCAGAAAGTGGGGAACGGAGTGTCTTAACACTAGGTTCCCTCTGCCTACCCTGCTGTGTGCGGGATACAGCGTGAAGCTAATTTAATTTTTTATTTTTTAATAGTACCTATTATATGTTTAATTATCTCCTATTTCTATGTCAAATATAATATGTCTGTCATAACACCATTAACAGTTTATTTGAAATCTTTCCAACCATACAAAACAGGCAAGATACGCAAAAAAAAATATTGAGCAAAATCTTAAAGGAAAAATCTGTGAAATGAAAAACACGTTTTACGTGTAATTTTTTACTAAAGCAAAGTGGATTACAATGTTAATTTTATTGATGCGGAGGCCTCTTGGGAGGATAGAGGGCTGCTAGCATTAGTATGCTGATGGTAGAAAAAGATAAATTTGTTTCTTGAGCCCTTAATTTATACAATTCTCTACATGTCATTTGGATATATACTTATTTATGTTAATTGCGTTTGTTAATTAATATTTTGTTGAACTAACCTTTTTCTTTCACTAAAATATGCACCGATATCAATTATAGATATGTAAACTTGATCATTACATTTATAAAATTTAAGTAAAAAATGCCTTTTAGAAAAAAAAATAGGTCAATGAAACTATATAATAACAATGAATAGTTGGTTCTCTTTAAATTATTAATTTTTAAATTTTTTATCCACAAACAGTTATCAAATTTTAAATAAATATCTTAAAAGCAGAATAAATTCTGTTTTCCACCATTTATTATAATTTACAAGCAAATTTTCTGTAATATTTGTATAAGAAGTATATACTTAAAAATCGAGGGGTGTTAAAAATTACAACATCAAGTCTACACAGCCAAGCCCTACATCATACATATTAAATATAATCATAAATTCCCCGAATTCTGCAAGTAACGCCACATTTAGTGGTCTGCCTTAAATAAGTCCACGTGAAATGTATTTTGTTTTTTAATTTAATTTACTTTTCGAGTTTTTTTTATTATATAGATTTTTTATCTTCATACATTTCTTTAACTATTAAAAGTACGCAGAGACAATTTAAAACAAACTATAGTTGAACGATATTCGTATTTCACAACTTTCCCCGATACGTTCCGTAATTATTTTTTATATTTTATTCAAAAAAAAAACTAATTTTTATCCACTTTACACTAGGACTTAATTAAAAAACCACGGTAAGTGGCTTTCAATTTTATATAAAAAAAAAACCAGTATTCAACAAAATGCAAACATACATTAAGTAAATGAAGTTGCTGTCTTTCATATTAATAATACGAGTATAATGCCCGTACAACTAATCGTGAAGTGCTGGCTAAATGTAGGTGCTATATTATTAACACTTAACTAATACTGAGGCCAGTCGTGGCGCAGTGGCACAAGCGTGTGACCGTAAACTCGATAGGTTGTGGGTTTGGCTTCTGCTCGAGGAAATGAAATATTTTATATGTTTTTTTTTTATTTTTTTGCTCTGGTGTCGAGGCCAAAGCACGACGTTGAGCTCCGACTCTCAACACGTCGTGTTGTCGTCAGAATTCGGCAGAATGTAGGGAGTGGATTTGCTGTGGATTGGCTTGACACTAGGCTCCCTTTGACCTGGTACATACAGGTATATACAGGTAATATTAAAGTCGTTAGGGGTCAATTGTGATTTGTCAGCCTAATAATTTGACTTTAAATTTACATAATATTTTAGCAAAAAAATATATATATCAATATCTATAAGCCTCCAATAATTTTTTCCAAATGTAATTTCCATTTTCGTTTATATTGCACCAATACACTAAACTCCAAAACTAGTAAATTCAAAATAGGTACTCTATTTAAAGTATTGATTTCGCAGCAGCAGCAGCAGTATTGAAATTGTTTTCGAATACTATCCTTTTATTGCGCACATATATTTTAAAAAGCATCGAATTCACCAAGAGTGTGCAGTGAATCCTTTTAAAAAAAACACTGAAATCCGGGCATCTAGTAACATTACCATCGAGCCAAGTTCCCGTCTGAAACCTTTGCTGATCCAACGCTGAAAGCTTAAAACACGCCCGCATTTTATTTCGATTTACTTTTAATATAATTGAATCTTAAAAACATATTTCTTTTCTTCTTTTTTTTTAGCGTCACGCTGTATATCGCACGCAGCAGGATAGGCAGAGGAAATCTAGTGTTAAGTTACTCTGTTTCCCATTTTCCGGAGAATTCTGAAGGCATTGCGTGTTGAGTGATAGAACTCAACGCTGCGATTTACTTCGTCATCAGAGAAAAGAAATAAAAATATGAATTTAAATAAATATTTCATTTCCTCGAGTGGGGATCAAACCTACAACAACCAGTTATAGTCACACATTTGTGCCTCTGCGGTTCTGCTGGGCTCAATTCTAATAGAATAAAACCAAAAAACTCTCAAAAAAAGTAAATTACGATTTATTAATAACTCAGATTTTTTTTTTAAATTGAATTTCCCCAAGTGGGAATCGAACTCAACCTGCCGCGTTAACAGTCACACTTTGTGCCCTTGACTGGCCTCACTGAAGGACTGTTTTTATTTTTTATATATAATACCAGTAACAACAAGTACACGCCGTTATCTATAAACGATCAATATGCTAATAGAAAACGTTGAGTAATTAAACACAAACTTCGTTTTACTTTTATTAACATGATTTACATAAAATTATATGGATGGAATGAGAGTGTGGTGTTAATATGGTAAGTAACTTCTATGGTAGCTAAGAAAATCGGCAGTTAAACTTTGGTTAGAATACAATTGTTATGGTATCTAGTTATATGTTAAAACCTTCACTTAATCTAAATGAGTTTTTTAACATTAAATATTTAAAAACTATTACATTTAAGGTTAATAAAATCAATAGTTTAATAGTTAACAAATAACCAAATAATTCTTTTCTATGTACATTGTATTTTATACTCGTAGCTAACCCCGTTAAATTAAACTTAGGAAATAAATGAAACTATAGTTAAAGTTAGAGATTTCAATTAAAATATATTTATATTCTATTTATGCCGCTACGTAACTTTAATTTTATTATCTTCTATAGTTTTTACAATCAATAGAATTACGGTTTCATTTTTATCTATAGACAACTATCTTTTTATTTTTAATAAGTGAACAGAATAAAAAAAAATCAATATATTCCTTCGTAAAGATTCAGACTCTTCTCCACTTTACCTCCATTTCGTAGCGTGTTAGCGGAACCTAATCCAGTAATTGGTCGATTTAGACTATACAAACCAACATTCTAATGATAAAAATTTTGAGATAACTACCACCACGATGCAAGGTTATCTAACTTATTTCTTAAAAGCTTTCTTCTTCCGCTACATGCCTTGCAATCTATTCTACAAATATATTCTAACAAATATCAAGACAACATTACCAATGTACAACAGTCCGACTTAGGGCGACGCGACACCTACGGTTGCGTGAGAACGACTTCCCCGTACTTACTGAAGAAATCTATTTGTTAACATAAATAAGAATATACCCAGTTATATTACCAGTCTCCCCTGCATAGCGCATCATTAGGGGAGTGCCTCTCGTAAACCACGCTTAATGGGTTTTATCTTGGACTATAAAATTTATTTACTTCTTCTACTACATTATCGGAACCTCATTCAGTAATGTGCATTTTGAATACATCGATCGCCTAGAGATAATCTAGTCAAGAACATGGGGAAAATGTTAAATCTCCGCTAAATCTCCGCTAAATATAATAATAGCGGTACCCAACGCCGCAATAAATACTGTAGCGTTCGGCGCTCCGTTCGATCTGACTACCCCACTAGTGATACAGCGTGAAGCTAAGTAAATAAGTAAGTCTATAAATTTTATATAATTTTCAAATTTATAAAATATATAGACTTATTTACTATAAGTTTCCTATAAGTTTTTATTATGGAAGCATTGTTTTTAATTTTGATTTTTTCTACTTGAAAATAGAAATTTATATACGATGAATAATTTTTTTTATTATATACACACACATATTATAAGAAAAGCTGTATTACATCAAAGTTGTTTACAGCGCGGGGCTAAAACCAAATTAATCCCAATTCCCACACACAATCCCGCAAAATATCAAGCGGGATCTGCTGATCTAAAGATATAATAGGGAATGATCCCTTGCAGGCTGCATTCCCGGGACTGTCCCTTCGGTGCCATAACGAGTAGTGTCGTGAAATAAATCTTGCCACCCCAGCTGAAAGGCCGCTACAGCCTCACACCGTTGGATAAAAGGTCTTTATTTTTTCCCGTTAAAGCCTTTTTATGTGATGTAGTTTGATTGGTCAGAGTTTATTGCCAGTTGATTGCCGTTTCTACTTTGATGCCCGTTGGCCGGTGATGTGAAAATGATGAGGTGCCAAATAACACCTCTTTCGACAGGGTATATGAGAGAAAATCTTTTTTTTATACTAAAGTTATTATGTTGTCAATTTCAAAAACAATCGATTTGTGTATTTATATTTGCAAAAACTTTTATAAATACGATACAAAAAAACGACGACGTGAACGTGTAAATTATTAACGAACAACGTTGTGTAAAATTGAAATAAACTGACTTAAAGCTGAGCGGGAAGCGAAATTTTAATGGACACAGCGCACGAATTACAAACAAACCGAAACGCCGTGCGAATGATGCAGACAAATAAATAAAGAATCGATAGGTCAGGCCAAAGAGGAAAGATTTTTTCTGAAAAATGAGCTTATTTATGCCATTTACTGGCTTCTTTGCTGAGCCCAATGAGGATGAGTGTTCGTCCATTCGCATTTAATCCTAAATGCCGACAGTCACGAATCTAAAAGTCGATCATCACTCGATTTTCTACTAGTTAGAAGTTTTTGAAGTTTGTGATTAAAGTGATATTTAATGTAAGAGCAAATTGGTGATCTTCGCTTCGCTCCTAGATAATCATTTTTCTGAGATATTTTAAGAAATACTAAACAAATATAACAACAAACAACGTCATTTTTTCATGTGTGATTTGTATGTTAATTGTATCAAAGCTTATTCTTATTAAATTTTTCTGTCTAGCTATAGTTTTAGATACTATCGTGACATACTTTCCGAGTTTTTGAATAAGCGCGTTGATTTATTGTTCGTTTTTTACTCAGGAAAATGTTTATACTTGGAACCTTTTTATTTCCCCTGTTTACTTAGACAAAATGCCCTATTGCATGATGTTTCTGAACACAATTTTTCACTGGTTACTCCGCGATTGCAATTTTTTTTATATAATATCGCTAAGCATAAATATAGCAAAATTAATTAAAAATTAAAACTAAAAACATATATAACTAATGACATCAACCTACCTATGTCATAAAATAAAATTGAAAATGTCAGAAGCTTCCTACACGTTTACCCCATTACGTACTTCTATCCAGTATACTTTCTGATGTAATTTTGCATTCAACCCATCGTAAGCAATTTGACATTCGTTTATCTTCATAATGTATCTGCTATGATGCTTTTTAGGGGACCTCGTATCCACCCTTTAATACGGAAAATTCTAAAATATTTGCTCGTGAACGGTAAATGATTATTACAACCGCAGAAATTAATGTAAACTTGGAATAAACAATCGTTTTTTTTTTTTATTTTATCTTTACTTGTTTCATAAATTTCGTTCATAAACACTATATAGAGTCTATGACCTTTTGAAGATTATTATTATTGAAAGATAAAACCAGAATTAGTATTCTTAAGTACATTTTTTCATGTATCCTCTAAGAGTAACGAAGAAAAAAGAAACGAAGAAAGAAGAGAGGAAGTGTAGTGTCAACATACTATGTACTTTCCACGCAAATTCGGGACATGGCCTGTTGAGTGATAAAATTCAACGTCGATCTCCGTATTACCAATCCGTGTAATATAGAGTAAATTTTCTGTTTGTAAAATGTACATATATGAAATATATTTTTTTCATGAGATTGCGTGTTATCTGTTGGAAACTTAACGCACTCATCTTCTCCGAGAAAGAATAGAGACAACCACATCACAGGTCACACGCTTGTACCACTGCTCCACGACCGCCTTAAATAATATAGGTAGGTAGCGGTACTTTTCGTAAATAAAATGCAAATTTATGAATAATTCAAGAGTAAAATTTCACTAATAAGCACTCATCGAACATCGACATCGAATAAGCGTCGTCGATTGATGTAACGAAACAAATGACTTTATCATAATCAACTTGTTGCTGAAACCGAA
The DNA here is from genome assembly GCA_013421005.1 of Heliconius erato x Heliconius himera. Lineage (NCBI taxonomy): Eukaryota > Metazoa > Arthropoda > Insecta > Lepidoptera > Nymphalidae > Heliconius > Heliconius erato x Heliconius himera. The sequence goes on from JAATLQ010025425.1 coordinate 32,675, forward strand.
GCTCATTACCGGAACACATTTACCTCCTGCCTACCGATTAATGCATATTACCTTACATAATTGTGGTGAAGTAATTGAGTTTTTATCTTTTTAAACTTGGTGAATAATTGTTACATACATATTTACATACATAACAACCATTGCAAATTATAAATTTTACCCAATATAACAAACACCAATACCAAACAGACCATAGATACCAACAATATTCTTGGTTATTATGATTTTATGATTGATATTGATATGTTACTATATATAATATAAATATTCGTTTATCATATTCATAAAATAACTTTTTTATTTATTTAGAAAACGTATAAAAAATTAAACGTACCGGGACTCGAACCCGCGCCTCCTGAAAACCGACCAGGTGCTCTGACCACTAAGCCATACGTTCTCATTAAGCTACGTCGAAATTTTTTATACGCTTGTTACAACTTATTTATGTTATAAGCATCTCTCTAGGGATATTTTTACAAATTTCCGCTACCCAAAGATAATTACTAAGAATTGTCGTCTGGCAAAAGAGAATGCTATTTATTAAATATTTTTAAACGTTCAAATTTTTATACGTTTTCTAAATAAGTATTTTTCTTTCCTAAGATGGAATAACACTTTAAAAAATGTTTAAGAACTTTTTTACGACAACTAAATTCTGTCGAATTTTGAAGGCTTTGCTTGTTGAGTGGCGGAACTCAACGCCATGCTTTACATCGTTACCAGAGTGAGAGAAATGAAAATATTAAATATTTCATTTTCTCGAGTGGGAATCGAACCCACAATCTGTTGCGTTTACAGTCGCAAGGCTGGCCTCAAAAATTCGACGGAAAAAGGGAAACTTTATTTTCTTAATGTGATCGGGATGTTTTAACACTAGGTTCTCAGGTTCCCTATGCCTTCTATGCTATCTGCGAACAGTCTGAACATAAAGAAATCAGAAAAATACTTTTTTAACGAAAAAATCTGTATAATAATAATTTACTAGCAACGAAATGGACTTTAAAGCTCACAGAAGACCTTAGCGGTATTCAGCATAGAAAATCTGTATTCCTAGTGAAGACGTTCCTTTTCTGTTAAGTTTAAAGCTACATACTACGGTATCTTCTAATGTTGTCGCAGCGTTCAGTTAACAGGTCATTGAAATATATTCTTTATATTAAAATATCTAATAACATTTTATATTTAAGTAGGTACTAATATATACTTATTATTTTTGCATTATGGTAAAAAATATTTCTACCTTTTAACAAAATTGAAAACTGGACACACCTTGCCCTGTTACAAATAGGCCGGAAAATCTAGCTTTAGCAGCATAATAGTAATATTTAATTTGATTATTTAAAAAGTTGTATCATTACATTCTCCTTAGAATATTAATCTTAAAACTTGTTTCTTTCTTTTTTAACATTAACAAAAAAAATCTTGGGCACAAAGAACAAAAAATATTTAATATATTTTTTTTATACGTACTAATATTTCAAACTCCAATATTGGTGACCGCTATATATTTCTAACATCTTTGTAGGTTTTTATGTGGATGATTTTGGCAGAGAGAATTCAATTTATTTAATATTAAAATATTTTTACAGTGTTCTTCCATTCACTAATTTAAATAAAATTAGCCTAGTGTCAAAATATTTTGCTATCCACTTTCAATATGTTTTAGTCACATATATGCTAGATGATGAAACCCCATGGACAAAGCCTTATTTTTTAGCGAAGTCGAAAAAATCCTAATATTATAATACATTTAATTAAGTAAAGTTTGAAATAGGGAACGGAGAGTCTTAACACTAGATTCACTATGGCTACTCTGATACGCAGAGTAGAGCGTGAAAATGAAATAAAAATAAAGTTTGAATTCGTGATAATCTCCTCGATAAATTCATATATTTTAGCCTGAATTTAAACTATTAATTACTCGAATCTATTGTTTAGTTAAAACTAATTAACATGTCATTTCTGAATTACAAAACATATTTCTATGCGTTTCAAATTTCATATTAATTTGATTTATACGTATAATGTTGTGCAATTATTTTGTTTTGAAATAATACAATCACTATTTTATTTTTATTTATTTTTTGACTGCACCACAGTCTAAACAAATTGACGATGGTCGTTTTCGTTCAATTCGGTTCATGTTCATTAAATGGACATAAAATATTTTCTTTTTATTTTCCTAGGTATAGACAAAGTGTAATGTTAAGTTCATTTGCTTAATACGCAATGTAATAATCATAATTAGCTTCACGCTGTATATCGCGCGCAGCAGGGTAGGCAGAGAAAACCTAATGTACATTGCAAGACACTCCATTCCCCAATTTCCGCCAAATTTTGGAGGCATTGCATATTGAGTGGCGGGACTTTGCGCTTTGCCTCGACAGCAGAGTGAAGAAATGGAAAAAATATACGTTTCAAGTAAATATGTCATTTCCTCGAGTGGGGATCGAACCCACAACCAGTCGCGTTTACAGTCACACTTTGTGCCCCTGCACCACGACTAGTAATACGCAAAAGGAAAGTGAAAATCGGAGTATCGTAACAGTAGATAGATTCTTTGTCTAGCTACCCTATCATATGTGGGACTATATAAAGCTTATTAATAAATACTATTTAATTATTATTTATTCAGTCACCGGAAGTCACAAGTTGTGGATCGAATCTCTCATAAAATAGTAGTTTAAATTAATATTTATAATTTGTTCAATGTTATTCTAAAATAAATAATAGATACGAAAACTAATTTGAAGAATGAATAAGGTAATAATTTAATTAAATCAGCTTCACGCTGTATCCCGCACACAGCAGGGTAGGCAGAGGGAACCTAGTATTTAAGACACTCCGTTCCCCAATTTCCGCCGAATTCTGGAGGCAATGCGTGCTGAGTGGCGAAACTCAACGCCGCGCTTTGCCTCGACACCAGAGCGAAGAAATGAAAATATAAATGTAAATAAATAAATATTTAACCAAGGTAAGGTAATAATAAAAAGCAGATAAATATTTTTATTTGTTTATTTGTCGTTTGTTTCAATGCATTATATATTTAAATAAGTTTCCATAACAAAAGTTTAAAAGTAGTATGTATAAATAGTCTTAAGCTATCACTATGACTTTACTATCGACTGAATAGGTATATTTATTTGAATATCAAGTAGGCATAATTGTATGAAACGTATATGAGATATATATGGAGTTGTTAAAAAAGTATATCGCAAGGTTAATTTCAGCTATAATTTTATATTTTCTTTATGGTTCTGAAGTTACTAGCTCGCTTAATGGTTAGGCAATTAAGTTATTATTGCTTTTTAATTTTCAGGCTTACCTTATTGTTATATTTTATGTACATTATACAACTATTATTATAATAATATAATATAATTTTTTATATTTATGTAATATAATAAATAGCTTGATATTTATTTTTAATTCGAAATAAATACGCTTTAAAATATGTATCTACGTCGCACGCTTTTATGATAATTAATATAATTTATATTTTAATTAAATGATTATCACTATGAGACGTCGTAGTCGTTGACATATGTTTTAATATTTCATAATGAGGAAAGTTAAAGTATAATATAATGTACAGTTCAAATCTCAATTCAGCTTCACGCTGTATCCCGCACACAGCATGATAGGCAGAGGGAACCTAGTGTTAAGACACTCTGTTCCCCACTTGCTGCCGAATTCTGGACTCATTGCGAGTCGAGTGGCAGAACTCAACGCCGCGCTTAACCTCTACACCAGAGCGAAGAAATAGAAATATAAATTTAAGTAATATTTCAGTAATATTTCATTTCCTCGAGTGGGGATCGAACCCACAACCAGTCGGTTTTACAATCCCGCCTCGTGTCGCTGCGCCACGACTGGCCTCATCAAATCTCAAATAACTGATAAAAATGAGATGAATTTCATTTTATTATTTTAATATTATCACTCGTCTCATAATCATAATCGTCGTAATAAAATAAATAATTGAGCAATCTTAATAATAATAACTCAAAACAAATAAAACAGCTAGTAACTCCGAACCACAATTACATACAATTAATATTTCCTAAGTATAAAAATATTAATTTAATATCTTTCCAAAGAAACGCTTCAAATGAGTCTCGTGAAATGAATCTACAAAAATAGCCAATAAATAATGTACTTATTTCATTTGTACCCCTCACCATCAGAGCAGCTGGTTCATATATCTATATTATTAATATTTCCACACTAGAATATTTTCTTTAGAATGAAATGTTATAATATAATTAATTTATTTTTTTATTATTTATTATAGAAAATTAAATTAAAGTTATTCATAAATATAATGTTAACATACGTTACAGTATTTATAAAACAAAATGGCTCAAACTTTCAACAAATTTTCTTTAAAATAATAATATTATTTAGTGTATTTTTTGTATACATAGGTGATATATGCTAAAGAAAAAATTCTAGCGCTTTTTACAGATAGGCTATGATTGTCTAAGCAGTACATAAACATGTTATTTTGATTTCTTCTAAATACAATTATACACTATAACAATGATCCAATAAAGTTTAACGTATTATAGTATTTCAAATTATTAATCTATATTGCTCATATTTGTACAAAGTTTTCATGTTTGGTGTTCTAATATTGAAAATATTTATGTATATGTATGTATTTTTTTTTATTTCTATTCAATTACATGAATATTCGTATAATAAATATTACATGATATAATAAATGTAATTTACAAATCGATTGTTATATAGAGGAACTAGAAAATGAAAATTATGAAAGGCTTAAAATTATTATGTACATACATTTGTGTACGACAGTTCTCTTACAATAATAATTAATATAAACTAAAATACGCAAACATAACCCTAATAGCCGTTAGCTTTAACTCCGCCGTAATCAAAGGGATAATCATAATAAAAGGCCAATTTATAATACGTCGTTATGACTAAACAATTTAAGTACAAAATCGAAAATGTAAATGTATGTAGATTATATTTACACGTTTATATACAAAGCTATCACATATTACAGTTTTAATCACTATTTACATTATTGCAATATTCAATATCTCCGTCGATCACCATGACTATAAATGTTCACCAAACGCCGGAGAGTTGAAATTACTTTCATATTGTCCATATTTGTAAGTTTTTGTTAAACATACACTATATGTGGTTTCTCTGGCGTTCTGTGGTGAGGTATAGTTTCATACGCGAACTGTTGATAAATATGTTCTTCACTATCTTCTTGATAATATGAGTTTTTATCCATACTGTGCCAAGGAGGATTTAAGGAATGAAAATTATTAGCTACTGAAGAACCTATCATAAGATAACGGTCAACGTCTCTTTTGTTATCTTGTTCTTTACTACGCGTTGAATATCCTAAGCCATTGCCTAATTTGGACACATCACCATTTAACATAACACTGTTCATCACTTGTTTTGATTTATCACCTTTACACCGCTTCAAGGGTCCCATGAAATAAAGGACTCCACCGACCACGCTTATGATTATACTCACAGTTAGCACCACAACCGCAACTATCACCCACCCGCTTGAACACCCGAATTCTGATTCAGGAATTTGTATAAATATAACACCGTCCAAGTGCTCTGGCGAAGAACATTTAACTTCTTCATAGTCTATTTTAAGCACAGTGCTCACATTTTCAGACTTTTTACTCCGCATTTCCCTATCTCTGCCCAATTTCCACAACCATAAGAGAGAACAGTTACACACAAATGGGTTGCCAGATATTTCAAGTTCTAGTAATGTGTCTATTGGAAAATGAGAAGCTTCAAGCGTTTCCAGTGCATTATTTCTCATAAATATATGCGTTAGTTTCGGATTACCATGAAATAGCCTCGGTGGCACTTCTCGTACTTTTATATTTTCATTCATCCATATTTTTTGCAAGTTTATGTTATCTACAAATGCTCTGGAATCAATTTTTTGTAAGTCGTAAAGACTACTCAAGTGCAGATGCTTCAAATGGAAAAGACTTTGGAAAGATAACGACGTAATGTTTTGAAAAAAGTTTCCACTTAAATATAAATGCGATAAGTTAGTGAGTTTTGAAAGAGCTGAAGTAGGGACCGATGTGAGATTGTTATCACTTAGATCCAAATGACGTAATGAAGGCAAATTATGAAGTCCCATCTGATCGATATTTTCAATCACATTGTTTTTCAAATCCAAATATTTCAATTCTTTTAAATATGGAATACCATGTTTTTCTACTTTTTCAATTAAATTTTCGGAAAGATCCAAAACTTCTAAATTAATGATGAATATTAAATTTGTTGATGGAATTTCTAATATGGAATTATTTTTCAGCGATAAAATTTTCAAAGAAGTTAAGGGTTCGAATGTATCACCCTCAAAATTTACCAACATGTTATTTGACAAATCAAGCCTTTCAAGCACTGTGAGATCCTTAAACGTCTGCACGTGAATATTCGATATATCATTATTTGATAAATCTAAATCAATCAATCTCTTTAAACCAACAAACGTGTCTTTATCTAATCGTTTGAGCGCATTGTGACTCACATTCAAATGGGTCATCTCCAAATTATTATCGAAATTTTTACTACCTAAGTCTTGTACTCTGTTGTAAGAAATATCGAGTATGGTGAGTTGCGTGTAGAAAGCGAATGTGTACAGAAGATTGTCGATAGAGTTGTGGGTCAGATTGATGTGAGTGGCTTCGGGATTTAGCTGGATGGGGACGATTTCTAAGCCAGCATTCGCGCAGGATGCGGCCCGTAACGCGTCGTCGCACGCACATCTTGGGGGACACAAAGTTCTTGCGGCAGCACCACATGCCCATACTACAACTACCACCAACCAACGGCACTTTTCTACGCCACGTGAGCCCATAACATCTCATGTATCCGCCACCTGGAACCTGTAAAGAAATAAATTTATATTAATTCAAAATAACAAAAAGTAATACAAAAAATTCTAAATTAAAAATATTATACATATAATGGAAGCTCAAAAAAAAACATTTAGCTTTTTGATTTCGACATATTTCGACATATTTGATTTTTATATTTAAAAAGCATCACTGGATCATAGTATATATATTTATTTATTTAATTTTTTTAACAAATCAAATATATAATATAGCTATATAAACTTTGCACAAAAAAATATACTCATTATAAAAATAATAATTGAAAATAATGAAATTTGAACCCAAAACTAATACAAAATGACCCTGGGTATAAATAAAAGTAACGTGTAAAGTATTTTCGTCTGTTAAACATTATCATATAACAACATCTAAGGAGAACTATAAAAAGTCCTCGTGAATGTTTCTAAAATGTTTCGGCCTGAAATTGTAGGCTCTAAATGAACCCGATAAGAGATAGTGTCGCAGTGTAATGCTTCTCATTTCGGGCCTATTTTTGCAAAGACAAATAAATTTTGTAAGTTTATCGTAGACGTATACGTAGTAAATAAAAAATAAACATTATAGGTTAAATTACGAAGATTTAGGTATAATAAAGTGAACAATTACTTTCACCCTTTCTTTTTCTTTTTCATAATTTTATCCTTACAACATAAATTTTCATATAAATATAAAGGTATATTGTTGTCCTTTATCGTCGGGACTACGGAATAGACGCACGTGACGCGGGGTCTAATGTAACGGCTAGTCTCGTATTCGCCATTCGGTGGAAATATTGCGTACGCTTATTTATTGTTCCGTGGTCCCGCAAGACGAATGTCCTGGGAAAATGGATACCTAAACCCGTTCCGTTAAGCCGCCGCCTGAGCGTTACCTCCACAATACCTTCTAAAACGCTCCGATATTTAACAAAGGAGAATTTGGTACTTTAAATTAAATGTTCGGCTTTACAATTCGACGGAATGTATAATGAATAGCACCGTAACATCTGTTAACGAAGGCGAACGATCTCGGAAGTTTTCACGCGCGGGAATAACTAATTGCGAAGGTTGGAATTCAATTTATGGGTTCTAGTGAGCCTCCCGGGAGATCACGCCATGCCAAAGTATTAATAATGCAAAACAGTGTCACGGAAAGTTTTTGATTCCAAATGCAAATTGAATTAGGAAACAGAGTCAGGAATATGGCGCTTGTCCCGGCGCTTTGTCAGTTATCCTTTAGCCGGTGTTAAATGTATAATAAATTGTTTATGCCATGAGTGTGCGGCTTATAAAACAGTATGATCGTCATGTTTGCTGGAAATGATTATATTATTTATATTTAAATAAATTTAGTAAGGATATTTAAAGTTAAGGAGATTTATAAATAACTAGCGGCCCGCCCACGGCTTCGCCCGCTTAAAATACATGATTATTGATTTAATAAGCAGAATTGATTGACAACTATAATGACTTCAAATATGATTTTTTTACGACATTATCGTCAAAGAATTTTTTATTGTTTTAAATAAAAAAATACGACCATTGTTGATATTTGATATTTATAAAATATACATAAAGCTAATTATTTATTACTCGTATGTATTTTTGTAACTTTATGTTCTTGTT